>MU196279.1:612-13251 GCA_016904865.1 Pissodes strobi
GAGAGAGAGGGAGAGCGTGTAGTAGTATTATTAAGGAGCGTTGTGAGATATGTTAGAGGGGTATTTGAGCGGGTGGAGTTACGCCTAGCGTAGTAGTATTGATATATTTGGCTTTTTCCGTAAATCGGTGGCCCGACGGTGGCAGGACCTCTACCTCTATCCCAAATTTCAAGTCGCTATCTTCAAAATTGCGACCTGTAATCGATTTCATCACATACACACACATCAAAATAGTTACGTTGCCATGGTAACCGACTTGTCAACGTCAATCGTTATTTTTTTTAATCTTTACCTAAATACCAAATATCAAATCTCTAAGTCTTACGATTGACGAATTATGACAATTTTTACTTTTTTTTGGTTACCATAGCAACCAATTTTTTAGTATCTTGCCAAAAATTATTAAAATTATTTCTCTTTTACTCACATACCAAATATCAAGTCCCTTAGACGTAAGATTATAGATTAATAACGATTTTTTTTTGGTTACCACGGCAACCAAAATTTCAACGTCATATTCAATCAATAAGACGACCACATGGTCGTTGTTTATAGATACATGACATTTTACGACATTAATCCGTAAAAAATCTACGCTGTATTATTAATCGGTTTCCATGGTAACCAATTCTTGTTAACGTAAATCGTTAACATTTCATCACCTTAACTCATATATCCAATATCAAGTCTCTAAATTTGACCTAATTACCTAATTATGACCATTTTTATTTTTTTGGTTACCATAGCAACCAATTTTTCAATATCAAATTCCACCAGTAAAACGGTCCTGTATATAACACAATTCTTTCCGATATTAATCCTTATGGACGGACAAAAATGCCAAAAAAACAGTAACTTGTCCTGTTTTCACACCCTGTATATTAACCTATCGTAACCAAAATCAATATGCTTGTAGGGTTTGTGGACCTCTACCTCTATCCCAAATTTCAAGTCGCTATCTTCAAAATTGCGACCTGTAATCGATTTCATCACATACACACACCTCAAAATAGTTACGATAAGTGTGGTAGTATAATTGACAAAAAAATCCTTCATAAGTCAAAAACGGTAACAATTAGAGCAAAAGTGCAAAGGAACAAAAATACGTGTCTTACCGAATACTTTCATTTGACTTAAAAAAAAAGAATTTTATCCTTGTTTACACGGACAAAAATGCCAAAAAACGGTAACTAGTCCTGTTTTCACACCCTGTATATTAACCGATCGTAACCAATGTCAATAGGCTTCGAGGGTTTGTGGACCTCTACCTCTATGCCAAATTTCAAGTCGCTATCTTCAAAATTTCGACCTGTAAATGCCAAAAAACGGTAACTTGTCCTGTTTTCGCACCCTGTATATTAACCGATCGTAACCAAAATCAATAGGCTTCGAGGGTTTGTGGACCTCTAAATCTATGCAAAATTTCAAGTCGCTCTCTCCAAAATTGCGACCTGTAATTGCCAAAAAACGGTAACTTGTCCTGTTTTCACACCCTGTATATTAGCCGATCGTAACCAAACTCAATAGGCTTCGAGGGTTTGTGGACCTCTAACACTATGCCAAATTTCAAGTCGCTATCTTCAAAATTGCGACCTGTAAATGTCAAAAAACCGTAACTTGTCCTGTTTTTACACCCTGTATATTAACCGATTGTAACCAAAATCATTAGGCTTCGAGGGTTTGTGGACCTCTACCTCTATGCCAAATTTCAGGTCGCTATCTTCAAAATTGCGACCTGTAAATGCCAAAAAACGGTAACTTGTCCTGTTTTTACACCCTGTATAACAATTAGAGCAAAAGAGCAAAAGAACAAAAATACGTGTCTTACCGAATACTTTCATTTGACATAAAAAAAAGAAAAGTTGGTCCTTGTTTATATGGACAAAAATGCCAAAAAACGCCAAAACACGGTAATTTGTCCTGTTTTCACACCCTGTATATTAACCGATCCTAACCAAAATCAATAGGTTCCGAGGGTTTGTGGACCTTTACCTCTATGCCAAATTTCAAGTCGCTATCTTCAAAATTGCGACCTGTAGTCGATCCCATCACACACACACATACACACATACACACATACATACACACATACACACATACAGACAAAAAATCAAAATTTTTTTTTTCGATTACAAATCGATTGGTATAAGTTTCAGAGCGATCCGACGTACCGTTACGAAGTTTTTGTCCCGATTGGTCTCGCCCTATAGAAAGCCCATATTATAAATGGGGGCTTTCTAACAAGCGGCGTGGCCGCCTGTGCCTGCGGCACGCGCGAGGCCCTTCGGGCCTCGTTTGTGTGACCTTCGGTCACACATTATTGCCACGCTCCTATCCGTACCGTGGCCTATAATTAGAAAGCCCTTATAATTAGATTTACCAATCGCTAGTCTAATTTTACCGTGATAAATTTCTAATTGGTTGTCAACGTCAATCGTTATTTTTTTTGAATCTTTATCTAAATGCCAAATATCAAATCTCTAAGTCGTACGATTGAGGAATTATGACGATTTTTTACTTTTTTTTTGTTACCATAGCAACCAATTTTTTAGTATGAAATTATGCTTCATAAAGGATCCTAAGTACCATACTATATCTTTTATTAGTGATATACATATTATTACTTACCGACTTGTCAACGTCAATCGTTATTTTTTTTAAATCTTTACCTAAATACCAAATATCAAATCTCTAAGTCGTACAATTGACGAATTATGACGATTTTTTGCTTCTTTTTGGTTACCATAGCGACCAATTTTTTAGTATCAAATTAGGCTTCATAAACAATCCTAAGTACCATACTATATCTTTTATTAGTGATTTACATATTATTAATTGGTTGCTCTGGTAACTATGTTGTCAACAAAAAATGCTAACATACTTTCACCTCTACTTATAAATTGACACCGAAAAAAGGAAAAGTTGGTCCTTGTTTACACGAACAAAAATGCCTACAATGGTAACTTGTTCTGTTTTCACACCCTGTATATTAACATATCGTAACCAAAATCAATAGGCTTCGAGGGTTGGTGGACCTCTACCTCTATGCCAAATTTCAAGTCGCTACCTTCAAAATTGCGACCTCTATACGCCAAAACACGGTAACTTGTCCTCTTTTCACACCCTGTATATTAACCGATTGTAACCAAACTCAACAGGCTTCGAGGATTTTTGGACCTCTACCTCTATGCAAAATTTCAAGTCGCTATCCTCAAATTTGCGACCTCTTAAGGCCAAAAAACGGAAACTTCTCCTGTTTTCACACCCTGTATATTAACAGATCGTAACTAAAATCAATAGGCTTCGAGGGTTTCTGGACCTTTACCTCTATGCCAAATTTCAAGTCGCTATCTTCAAAATTGCGACCTGTATACGCCAAAAACGGTAACTTGTCCTGTTTTCACACCCTGTATATTAACCGATTGTAACCAAACTCAACAGGCTTCGAGGATTTTTGGACCTCTACCTCTATGCAAAATTTCAAGTCGCTATCTTCAAAGTTGCGACCTCTAAAGGCCAAAAAACGGAAACTTCTCCTGTTTTCACACCCTGTATATTAACAGATCGTAACTAAAATCAATAGGCTTCGAGGGTTTCTGGACCTTTACCTCTATGCCAAATTTCAAGGCGCTATCTTCAAAATTGCGACCCGTAAATGCCAAAAAACAGTAACTTGTCCTGTTTTCACACCCTGTATATTAAACGATAGTAACCAAAATCCATAGGCTTCGAGGGTTTGTGGACTTCTAACTTTATGCCAAATTTCAAGTCGCTATCTTCAAAATTGCGACCTTAAATGCCAAAAAGCGGTAACTTGTCCTGTTTTCACACCCTGTATAACAATTAGAACAAAAGAGCAAAGGAACAAAAATACGTGTCTTACCGAATACTTTCATTTGACATAAAAAAAACTAATATTATCCTTGTTTACACGGACAAAAATAGCAAAAAACGGAGACCTGTCCTGTTTTCACACCCTGTATATTAACCGATCGTAACCAAAATCAGTAGGTTCGAAGGGTTTGTGGACCTCTACCTCTATGTCAAATTTCAAGTCGCTATCTTCAAAATTGCGACCTGTAAATGGCAAAAAACGGTAACTTCTCCTGTTTTCACACCCTGTATAACAATTAGAGCAAAAGAGCAAAGGAACAAAAATACGTGTCTTACCGAATACTTTGATATGACATAAAAAAAAAGAAATGTTGGTCCTTGTTTACATTGACGAAAAGGCCAAAAAACGCCAAAAAACGGTAACTTGTCCTGTTTTCACACCCTGTATATTAACCGATCGTAACCAAAATCAATAGGTTCCGAGGGTTCGTGGACCTCTACCTCTATGCCAAATTTCAAGTCGCTATCTTCAAAATTGCGACCTGTAGTCGATCCCATCACATACACACATACACACATACACACATACACACATACACACATACAGACAAAAAATCAAAAATTTTTTTTTCGATTACAAATCGATTGGTATAAGTTTCAGAGCGATCCGAGGTACCGTTACGAAGTTTTTCTCCCGATTGGTCTCGCCCTATAGAAAGCCTATATTATAGATAAGGGCTTTCTAACAAGCGGCGTGGCCGCCTGTGCCTGCGGCAGGCGCGAGGCCCTTGGGGCCTCGTTTGTGTGACCTTCGATCACACATTATTGCCACGCTCCTATCCGTACCGTGACCTATAATTAGATAGCCCTTATAATTAGATTTACCAATCGCTAGTCTAATTTTACCGTGATAAATTTCTAATTGGTTGCCATGGTAACCGACTTGTCAACGTCAATCGTCATTTTTTTTAATCTTTATCTAAATACCAAATATCAAATCTCTAAGTCGTACGATTGCAAATCATGACGATTTTTTACTTTTTTTGGTTACCATAGCAACCAATTCTTTAGTATGAAATTATACCTCATAAAGAATCCTAAGTACCATACTATATATTTTATTAGTGATGTACATATTATTAATTGGTTGCCATGGTAACCGACTTGTCAACGTCAATCGTTATTTTTTTTAAATCTTTACCTAAATACCAAATATCAAATCTCTAAGTCGTACGATTGACGAATTATGACGATTTTTTACTTTTTTTGGTTACCATAGCAACCAATTTTTTAGTATCAAATTAGGCTTCATAAACAATCCTAAGTACCATACTATATGTTTTATTAGTGATATACATATTATTAATTGGTTGCCATGGTAACCGACTTGTCAACGTCAATCGTAAATTTTTTAAAATCTTTACCTAAATACCAAATATCAAATCTCTAAGTCGTACGATTGACGAATTATGACGATTTTTTGCTTTTTTTTGGTTACCATAGCAACCAATTTTTTAGTATCAAATTAGGCTTCATAAACAATCCTAAGTACCATACTATATCTTTTATTAGTGATATACATATTATTAATTGGTTGCTATGGTAACCATGTTGTCAACAAAAAATGCTAACATACTTTCACCTCTACTTACAAATTGACATCGAAAAAAAGAAAAGTTGGTCCTTGTTTACATGTTCAAAAATGCCAAAAAACGTTAACTTGTCCTGTTTTCACACCCTGTATATTAACAGATCGTAACCAAAATCAATAGACTTCGAGGGTTTGTGGACCTCTACCTCTATGCCAAATGTCAAGTCGCTATCTTCAAAATTGCGACCTGTAAATGCAAAAAAACGGTAACTTTTCCTGTTTTCACACCCTGTATATTAACCGATCGTAACCAAAATCAATAAGCTTCGAGGGTTTGTGGACCTCTACCGCTATGCCAAATTTCAAGTCGCTATCTTCAAAATTGCGAACTGTAAATGTCAAAAAACGGTAACTTTTCCTATTTTCACACCCTGTATATTAACCGATCGTAACCAAACTCAATAGGCTTCGAGGGATTGTGGACCTCTAACACTATGCCAAATTTCAAGTCGCTAGCTTCAAAATTGCGACCTGTAAATGCCAAAAAACCGTAACTTGTCCTGTTTTCACACCCTGTATATTAACCGATTGTAACCAAAATCATTAGGCTTCGAGGGTTTGTGGACCTCTACCTCTATGCCAAATTTCAGGTCGCTATCTTCAGAATTGCGACCTGTAAATGCCAAAAAACGGTAACTTGTCCTGTTTTTACACCCTGTATAACAATTAGAGCAAAAGAGCAAGGGAACAAAAATACGTGTCTTACCGAATACTTTCATTTGACATAAAAAAAAAAGAATTTTATCCTTGTTTACACGGACAAAAATGCCAAAAAACGGTGACTTGTCCTGTTTTCACACCCTGTATATTAACCGATCGTAATCAAAATTATTAGGTTTCGAGGGTTTGTGGACCTCTACCTCTATGCCAAATTTCAAGTCGCTATCTTCAAAATTGCGACCTGTAAATGCCAAAAAACGGTAACTTGTCCTGTTTTCACACCCTGTATAACGATTAGAGCAAAAGAGCAAAGGAACAAAAATACGTGTCTTACCGAATACTTTCATTTGACATGAAAAAAAGGCAAAGTTGGTACTTGTTTACACGGACAAAAACGCCAAAAAACGGTAACTTGTCCTGTTTTCACACCCTGTATATTAACCGATCGTAACCAAAATCAATAGGTTCCGAGGGTTCGTGGACCTCTACCTCTATGCCAAATTTCAAGTCGCTATCTTCAAAATTGCGACCTGTAGTCGATCCCATCACATACATACATACACACATACACACATACAGACAAAAAATCAAAATTTTTTTTTTCGATTACAAATCGATAGGTATAAGTTTCAGAGCGATCCGACGTACCGTTACGAATTTTTTGTCCCGATTGGTCTCGCCCTATAGAAAGCCCTATATTATAGATAAGGGCTTTCTAACAAGCCTAACCCGGCCTAGCAAGTGTTCGCTTGTGCGCCCGTTTTATAGTAAATTATGTCTTAAATAAATCGCAAAGCTATGTATCACCTTCGGTTGCGCCCAATACCCTTCAATGTTCTCGCTAAATGAAACAAAGTTGTTTCATGTAAGTGTAAGAGAAACTGCCAAGATCACACCCAGGACTCAGTATGGAACCAATGAGGCCATACCGCCTCCTAAGACGACTCCAGTATAGCTTGCCCTACCCATGGCAGAGCTACCCGGTTCCAGCCACCCTGTCCTGTCCAGTACCAAACCAGATGGACCAAATGACAAACTAATGGAACACGCAATCCGCTTGTTCTGCAACCCATGGACAATGCCAGTAAAAGTGCGTAAGTGATATTATAAGTGACATTGACAAATTATTTTTGTAATTTAAAAGAAAAAGCTAAATATTATAGCTTATTAAGAGTAGTTTGACAAACATTGCTATAAACATATATGTCAAAAAGGTGGATAAATTTTAATGCCATCATGTTGTCTTGGACGTTAATGTAACCATAACAGAATTAATGTAAATGCATTATTCAAAAACATAATAACCCAAGAAGAGTTGCTACTCTTTACGTAAACCTATTCCAGAAAGTTAGCATTAAGTAATATATCCAGTTAAGAGCTAAGCACATAAATCAGTGTAAGAAAGTATAACGATGTCACTACATGATTAGTGTAAAACATATTTTATGGAAATGTTCGATTAGAAAAACATTTTAGAGTTAGTATGAATTTACATATGGATGAAATAAAAAAAAAACTCAAACACTAGTCTTACATGAATATATGCATACAACCTGTAGGCTAATAGCCTTAGTAGGATCAGAACTACCGCTAAGTGTATTATAATATATTAAGAAATAATTTTAAATATTTATATTGTGGGTTCGATATAAGTAATTTCAGTGCCATTTAATCCACATAGTCTTCTACACTTAAGGAATAAATTATTCCAGTTTTTCAATACCATTCAATTGATTTTCGTGGATAAGAGACATTGTTTTAAATAATAAATCTGACTGTTCTCAAGATATACCGAAATACCCACGGAAATATAAGGGTATATATGTAATCCATATAGTTTTACGTATCTAGAATAATAGGTAATTTCGATAATAATTTGATATGTAAAGTGTGCAATAGGTAACCGCATACTTAGAAATAAATGTACATAGGATAACAAATAAGGATAAAGCGAATGTCTTCAGAGCCGATATCTAAAACCGTAGAATACGGGATACAATCATACTTTAACTGAATGCTAAGAAAAAAAAACCATCGATTCTCTCCTGTTTTTCTCCTTAAGGGGGGAGGGATGTAACGAAACGAATTTTCGTTTGTTTTAAATACCTAGTATAATACGCTGTTACTAGCTCATGTTATTTAAATGCATGCATTAAGAGAATCGAATCGCCAAAAATTAATAATTTCTTCGACCAGATGCACGTGTTGCACGATATTCCCCTAACAGCAAAGACAAACATCCACGACGCGAATCAGCGATTTCCGCGTCAAAATATTACCAAATAAGATGTTTTCCTCCCGTGAGCTCGATCTAGACTCGCGCAACCCACGCCCTATGTCGGGAAGGAGTCGAGCCTATAAATACGTTAGACCAGCCCGAAGCTGGAAATTCGTTACCATTACCATTATTACCGTTACCACCAAGTTCTGTTGCTTCGGTCGCGCAAGCAACACGTATACCAATCCGCTCTGCGAACAAAGTCAAAAAGTGAAGTGAGGTAAAAAGCTAACGACACCCAAAGCAGCACTATACTTTTTAGTGTAGTGTATGCGCCAAAAATTCGTTTGACGTTGGCTTATGCTGGCGTAAATAATTCGTTTGACGTTAGCGCAACAAGCGCAACAAACACAGAGTGACGGCACGATCGTACTTCGAGTGCATGTATCTCGTCACTTTGTGAATAAACAACAACAGCAAACCCACTACAGCAAAGACGAAGGTCACAGAGGATCCAGGCGGCAGGGAAGCCTGCACAGCGATACCGCCGGAAGAGGCGACGACAGGAGCAATCAAGAAAGAGCGAGACAAATCTCCAGTGACAAAAGTGCTTACTAGTAAGTTAAAACATACATCACACACATCCAACACAATAGCATTACACAAACAAAGCATTAAAATGGAGTCATCTTTGATTAAAAAGCTTGAGGCGGAAAACCTCGAGCTCTGTAAAACAATTCACAAACTAAGATCAGATTCAGACAAAAATAATAAATTAATCCAAGAGCAGAGTGCTCAAATCTCACAACTTCTAGCTAAATTAAATGAACTCTCGACTCAAATTGAAAATATGTCGACCCATTTAAATGTGCCACAGAACAGTGACACACACACACACACACAACAATCCAGTACACAAAACACAGTGCCAACCCCCCCCCCCCCCCCCCCCGTAATTGAAGCTGAGGAGGGCGAAGAGATGGAAGTCTCTTCTGACTCCGGAAAACCGTCGACTTCCAAAATGCCCACTTCAGAGGAATTCCCACCTCTGAAAAAAATCCAAGAGGGACCCGAACCCTCCCCACAACTTCCCAGCCACCATCAAACCCGTATTAGCTGCTTCTATGAAGAAGCACGCAGAGGCCAGTACTTCGGCCCAAACTCAAAACAATCTGATCCCAGATGAACAATTTGGGTTCAGAAAACATCACAACACCGAGCTCCAACTTGCCAGACTTGTTGAGGAGGCGACTAGAGAGGACTACAAAGACGGGCATCGACCGGAGTTGTAGTTTTTGACGTCAAAAAAGCCTTTGACAAAGTGTGGCATGAAGGACTCATACACAAACTAGACAGACTACACAATATACCACCGCCACTAACTCAACTCATAGCATCATTCCTCAAACACAGATCCTTCATTACACAAATAAACACAGCACTATCCACCACAAGGCGCATAGAGGCAGGAGTCCCCCAAGGCTCTCCTCTGGCGCCTACACTATATACATTATACACAACAGACATACCTAGACACCCAAACACTAAACTCTCCATATACGCAGATGACACATGCATATTCTCAATAAACAACAATCGCACAAGACTCAAAAATCACGTACAACAACACTTAGACTCCATATACGAATGGGCAGAAACTTGGAATATTACAATCAATGAAGATAAAACACATGCCATGCTCATAGCAACTAAACGCAATAAACCTATTCCAAATTTAAATCTTGAAAACTCAGTAATAAGATGATCAAACTCTCTTAAATATCTAAGGGTAACCCTAGATAGCAAACTCACTTTTCAGAAGCACATACAAGCAAAAGTAAACGAAGGCATTGCAGCCAAACAAGCTTTCTATCCTTTAATTAACAGAAAAAGTAAAATGTCATTAAATAATAAACTAATGCTCTATAATCAGATAATAAAGCCCAAAATTCTATATAGAGCCATAGTATATACACATGCATGCAAAACAAACAAGAAAAACCTACAAACATTCCAAAACAAAACACTCAGACAAATTGTGAACGCACCTTGGTACGTTCGCAATGCAGACATTCAGCACGACCTCAAAGTAGACACAATTAACACATACCTGGCAGGCAAACACACACTATTCTTAGAACAAGTTCGCAACCATACAAATCCAGTCATAAGAACACTATTCAGTAGAGTCACACAACCAAACAGAACAGTACACAAAAGTTTACTACTCCGACCAGAACACTAAATCACATACACAATACACAAAGAAAAAATAAAAAAACCCAAAAAAATAATATCAATATCATTCTATCTTCTAAATTTCAAAATTTCCAAAAATTTTAAAAATTTTCAAAAACTCAAAATTTTCAAAATTTCTAAAAGGTTCGTTCTTTTTCGAAAATCAAAATCCAAAAATGTTTTCAAAAATTTTAAATAAAAATTTTCAAAAATCTCTCAAAATTCTAAATCACAAAAATCACTAACAAAACTAGAATGATTCAATAACAGCTGGGGACGAGAGCATCGCTGATGCCCTAGGCCGGGTTCCCGCCTAAAAACGGGGGTGTACAGGCATTAAGGGACTGCACGGGGTAGCTCGCCGTATGGGCTCCATCCGTAGAAGTAGAGTCAGGGGGTAACACCCTGCGTATCACGTGCAGTTCTTTCCTGGGGTGATCGATTTGGACTTGCGGAGAAAGCTGCATAATCCAAATCGATCAGCCTCGCCTAGGTGTCTACAGCAATTCTCTCGTTCGCTCAAAATCGCAAAACAAACAACACTCGCTCCTTCACTAATCGGCACCAAGGCACTATATCAACGAAGACAAAGCCCAATGACATACCAGGAACCAAGTCGAAGCATAACTCAATAACGCTACAACACAAGGACCAAGACAGTGCAAGAGTGCTTAGTGCACTAGCACGATGAGAAATCACATTAACGGAGAAGCTGGAAATTCAATCTCAACAGTGCTAAGCAGATCTACGTTCGTATCTCTAAGTTCTTATTCCAAAATGCAGTTAAATTCTGCTGGTTTAAAGAATAAAGTCAAAGCCAAGTTAATAATATTCTAAATCGAGCTAAAAGAATAAGTATATATTCTTCTTGAATTCTCAGTGAACAGTAACTCAATTAAGTAAAGTAACTATCGAGTTTTAAAGCAATAGGAGTGAAGTGATTAAAGGTCTCCAATTCAGTCGTCTAAAAAACGACGCGAACGCATAAAAGGACTCAAACGTTTCTTTCTAAAAAACTACCGAATCAGGGTGATACTTAAAAGGCTAAAATAAATCGCGATCTAATAGAAAACCTCTTACATAAATAGTGCGCTCCGAAGACAAACGTAAATTAATTAGTGTATAGTCAAAGTCAAAAGTCAAAGTCAAAGTGCTTTATTGTAAAGAAACAATGTTAGTCCCTATTTACAAAGCAAGTTAAAAATAAGTCTAACCATTAAGATACAATAATTATTAAATTTAAGAAAAAAGTCAAAATCTTATAAAAAAAAAACTTAACCCTAACATATGTAAAAAACAAGACAATAAAAACAACAAAAAACATTAATCATTTAAAAAGAACAAGACATAAGCAATATAAAAGTTTCAAAGTTTAAGCTTTAAATCCTACAGACGATCCATAAAAAATTCATTTAGGCTGTAGTAGGCTTTTGGGATTAACACCCTTTTTAGTGCCCTTCTAAAATGTCCAGTAGTTGGTGATGCTTTTAACACTTTAGGAAGGTGATTAAATATCTTTTTGCCATTATATACCGGGTGTCAACGGGATTACTTTCCGACTGTCATTTCCTTATTTCTCAAACTTTCGGGATGAAACTCGGCGAAGTTATTGTACTATCAAAATGTAATTTTTATATATATTTGTCAACTGTTAAAGACTTCCGGTTTCGCCGGAAGTGACCTCAACATTGGATTTTTAAATGGAATACCCTGTATATTTTTAATTTTTCAGAATCTACAGATCATTCTGCATAGGACGGTATAATTTTTATAACATTTTTCGGTAATTTGGTATTTTTAGAGCTAATTTTAATTTTTGATCTAGCGTGCCATGACCGACTTAAAATCACTTCTCAGGTCATAAACAATTGCAGAAAAATACATAGACGATGTTTTACTTATTTATTTGTTTTATTTAAGACATTAAAGTTGACCAATTCGATTTTTTGAATATTACTCGAAAACTTTAAATGGAACTACCACACTTTCATAACGTCATTAGATGCATTTTTTTAAAACGAGTCTAGTGATGTATCAC
>JAEQML010076661.1:0-13251 GCA_016904865.1 Pissodes strobi
AAAAAAAAATAATCTCTTTCAAATAGCGTCCGAGTGAGCTTTAGTTTTTTTTAGTATGAGTCATTAATCCAAATTAAGAAAAAAATATTCGCTTTATTACTATTCATCTAAGGGACACTACATCGACTAATATCCGCGAAAACTGCATCAAATATATACATTATACGCAATGGATATTAAAAAATGTGACGTAATTGCAAACGTTCTTTTCAGAAGAAAAGATCATTTGCAATTCCAAACAAAAGAAAACGCGAATATTGTATTGAAGATCGGAGAACTGTATGCACATAAACATTCTATGTAAATAGTCGATTCTCAGCTAAAAAATTGAAAAAGTATTTTAAAGCAATAATTGTAAATTGTGTTTAGTTATTTTGCTTCTTTTCTCAAAGGCAGTTCATAGCATCAAAAATAACGTTACCTTACAATTAATAGGTTACGAAAAACCGTTCTTAGTAGATATTTAATATTATAATATTCAGATTTTGAAATAAATAATTTAAACTGTTTTGGATAGATGTTTATATAAACGCAAAGAAACAAATTGGGAACATAAATACAAAACCTAACGAGGCGTATGAATATAAAAGATTTTTCTGAATTTAAGTTTTTCATATTTTTATTATCGTATCGCTGACCCGTTTATTAGAAGTGCATTAACGCTTATCAAACTACAAGTCCGAATATACTCGAAACCGGACAAAACACCTTGTATACACTGCACATTATAAGAGAACAAATTTATTTTGTATCAGTCTTATGGGGTGTCGACTACCTGTCTCTGGATAATTAAGGTGCCGCCTCTAAACATTTCACTGAAACCGAAAGTTTCCAACCCTCCTAGTAATTAACTTTACTTGTTAAACTCACATCTTGGCCTTTTATATGGTGCCAAGAGAAATGGTTGTGAAATCTTGATATACTCCATTTATAATTTTTTTGCTAATATACTTTTTAAAGACCAGTCGTTACAGGTTGACGAGACGAAGGAAGACAACATTTGCATATCTAAATCTACTAAATTAATAATATTTGTTTACTCTTTTATTTATTTGGCATAGGTATTTAAATGAATATGGTAATTTGTAATTTTGCTCTAAGAAATTATGCACTAAACATGTAGGTTAATATATATCTTCGGTAGTTTTGGACATATGCCTACATTGAAGAGATAAATCTTGACATAGATTGTTAGACGATTTCTTAAATTCGTGAATTATATTATTTAAATTGCCAAATTATGTTAATCATATAATTTTAATTGCTTTATTATCATCTAGACTTATGCTTCCTAAAGATAATTAATTGTTTTCAAGTTGCTTGAAAATATATGTAAAGCACAATATTGAATTAGTGTTGTCTTATTAAGCATTTCATATTACGACTATTTTATGCAAATTATTAAAATAATATGCAATTAACTTTTTTTTTTAAAAAGGCATCAGTCCAGTATCAAGTTAGATTTGTTAAAAACGAGTTTTAATACATTTTGGTATTATCATCCTTACATGTGTGTACTTTTAACAGTAGTTTCATTTATAATTTTCCTCAGCATTACAATTTTAAAGACATATATAAGTAAATTACAAATCCAAATTTAGTAGTAAGTAACGTCAGAAATAGAAGGTTCACATACAAACATGAAATACATAGATAAGAGCATATACAAAATAAAAAACAGTATATATTATTTTTCTATAAAATGCAAACATCATAATATAATAAACCAACAACTGTTGTATTATTGATTCTACGCTCACGCTTTTCGTTTTATTTTTTTTGGGTGTTTTTTGTTGAAAACAAAAATGCTTTAGGGATGTTCTACTTTTCTCAGTTGGACTACATGCGTTTTTGCTTGGCATGTCAACCATAAAAAAAGACATTAGATAAATAAATATTTTATTCTGATTATTTGTTAAGCACTGGCTACAAAAATGATAATACTGGAAAATATTTTTGCTGGCCTCATATCAATCTTATATTCTAAACATGTCATTTTAAAATAAACATCAATTTAGAGTTGAAAAATAAGGTCAACATAGAGAAATATGTGAGCTTGTGCTAAAATTCGTTGAGATATGGTCGACGACGTGAATTAAGCATTTATCCACAAGGAACCATTTACAGTGACGTGATTCGACAGTCGCAGTCGGTTCGATTAACCAGTGAGATTTAGCAAATAATCCGTTAACACATATTATACCCATCATGGTCTCAGATATTATTTCCCATTGATCGCTGTTAGCAGTTATTTTCACGCATATTACTTTACAATAAATTTAATTTAAAAACTAAATGAGCTATCAACGATTTTGATATTTTCAAAATTCGGTCTTAATCTCGTCAGTTGGTTATTTTCACGCACACTTCTTTATAATAAATTTAATTTAAAAATTGAGTGATCTATCAACGATATTTATATTGTCAAAATTTGGCCTGAATCTTCTTAGTTAGTTTTTTCACGCATGCTACTTTATAATAAATTTAATTTAAAATTTGAACGAGCTATCAACGATACTAGTGATATTGCGAAATATAATATTTTCTACTGATCACTGTTAGCAGTTATTTATTTTCACGCATATTACTTTACAATAGATTAAATTTAAAAATTGAATGAGTTATCAATGATATTGATATTGTTAAAATTCGATAATAATAATGTCAAAATATATTATTTCCCTCTGATCACTGTTAGCAGTTAGTTAGCTTCAGGCATACTACTTTATAATAAATTTAATTTAAAAATGGAACGAAATATCAACGATAGTGATATTATCAAAATATATTATTTCCCACTGATCACGCATACCACTTTATAATTAATTTAGTTTAAGAGTTGAACGAGCTATCAATGATTGTGATACTGTCAAATTATTTTATATCCCACTGATCGCTGGTGATAGTTATATATTTTCATGCATACTACTTTTAATAAATTTAATTTAAAAATTTAATGAACTATCAACGATATTGATATTGCCAAAATTTGGTCTGATTCTCGATAGTTAGTTATTTTCGCGCATACTACTTTATAATAAACTTAATTTTAAAACTGAACGAGTAATATAACCAAAATAGGTTTTTCCCACTGATCACTGTTAGTATTAGCTTCGCGCATACTACTTTACAATAGATTTAATTTAAAAATTTAATGAGGTGTCAACTCAACGATATTGATATTGTCAAAATTTGGTCTGAATCTCATTAGTTATTCTTACGCATACTATCTTATAATAAATTTAATTAAGAAAATTGAGCGAGCTATCAACGATAGTGATATTGTTAAAATATATTATTTTCCACTGACCACGTTAGCATACTACTTTGGAATACATTTAATTTCAAAACTGAATGAGCTATGAATGATTTTGATATTGTCAAAACTCGATATGAATCTCATTAATTAGTTATTTTCACGTATACTACTTTATAATTAATTTAATTTAAAAATTGAACGAACTATCAACGTTAGTTAGTTATTTTCACGCATACTATTTTACAATAAATTTAATATAAAAACTAAATGAGGTATCAACGATACTGATATTGTTAAGATTCGGTCTGAATTTCGTTAATTAGTTATATGTATGTGTACTACTTTATAATAAATTTAATTTAGAAATTGAACGAGCTGTCAACGTTAGTTAGTTAAATTCACGCATACTGCTTTATAAATAATTTAATTTAAAAATTAGGCGAACTATCAACGTTAGTTAGTTATTTTCGCATATAACACTTTATAATAAATTTAATATAAAAATTGAACAAGCTAGAAACGACAGTGATTTGGTCTCAATCTCGTGGATTATTGACATCGTCTGTCAAATGTTAAAAAAAAATTCTGTTATTTTCATCAACGTGGATGAAAGTTAACAGTTGACAGTTTTAGCAGGCAACAAGTAACAATTAATCCAAAAACTCAAAGGCCACATATTTGTGTTGAAGAATGACAGATGACTGATGACATTTTTGATAGGTGGAGTGTGACATATGACACCATCGCAAGTGACATAACCGATGTGATCTAATCTGTTTTCTTATATCATTACTGTTTCAGTCACTTGTGAGGCAGTGAAGTTTAAAACTTTAGGTGCAGACTTACATTGAGCTGCTTCTTTTAGAGGGTCTATTGGGCAATAAAATCCGGTCATATGCGGTCATCGATGTCGTGGCATAACTGAATTGCCTCTCCGTGTTCCTTACTCCGCTCGATATAGACTTGGGTTTACTTAAAGTAGGGGATGTTTTTCGGTAAGCAAGTGTCATAATAGGCAAAGGAGTTAGTGAGGGTTATATTTTAACCCATACTAAAACTTTTGCAACAACCGTAGTAAATCAATTGGCTCTAACGGAAAATACGTGGAACTATGACAATATTAACGAGTGTGTCATAAGAACGGCTACGACTTTAATTATCCATAAACTATAAAAATATTTTCCAGTGAATTAAATAATGCCGCATTAATTGCTCCGATCGTAATAATAAATTGAACTATTCGTATTTATTATAATTTATAATATTATACAACATTTATTACTATTTGCGATTTAAGCTAATTTCATGCCCGTTCGGTTCGAGTATTACAATGCCGTACACCTGTTGACTAATTGATAATATATAAATTAATACGTTGTCAATTATGGAAACATTGTATTATGTATAGTTCAACAGTTAATACTCCGAACTAATTTTAAAAAATTAAGTCAGACAAGTTGTGGTTCTGACTCAACATTAGTTTTACGTGCGACAGCATATCTTCGCAGGAAAACGCAAAATTCCTTTGGTTCACACCAACAAAAAAAAAAATAGCGAACCATTTCTAACGGCAAAAGGAACACATTAAAGTGCATAAACTCATATCAGGCTTCCAAGGTACTAGATTAAAAATGCAATTTCCTGAAAATGTTATCCTGCATTCGCTGCTGCTACCTACTGTAGTTATTAGAGCGGTTTAAGTTGTAAAGACGTCTTTTGCTATAAAGATAACGTAACAATACAGGACCGGATTCGTCATATTATTTATAGCATCAAGGCGCAAATAGGTCTCCTTACTTTCGACTCAGCGCAGAACCAGATTCTTAATTTAAAATCGGAACACAAACAACTACTTAAAAATGATTTATTAACGGAAAATACAGATAATAAAATAAAGTCGTTTATTAGGGGTAGGTTACAATAGGTTATGTTAATTGTTTACCATGTTTGCATGTGTATAAGGATTTTTGAAAGTAATCTGATAAAAAAAGCGAATATAGAATGGAATAGGGTGTTGTAGTCAATAAAGTAAATGACCACTAGGCAATACATTAAAAAAACCACAAGAAGATATTTAAGGTATTTTCTTTGGAATTTTGTAAATGCTAACTTGAAATATAGCACAAGGTTAGAAGAAATAAATGGATATGAACAGAAATGTTTAAATTGCGAGAAAACCATAGATGAAGACTATTATCAATCTGATGTTTGTACAAGGAAAATATATACAAGATGTGCAAGTTTATCTAGCTCAGAGGCAAAAAAGACTACCAATTTTCTCCTGTAATATGTGCAAAGAGGTACTGAAAAATATCCCATCTCTTGTAGTGCTTATGGAGGAAATTAAATAAACATTATTAATTATGAGCAGTGTTACTGGCGAGGCACCAGCAATGCCAGTCATTGCATATACCGAAGTAACTAAAGGTAAAGCTTTCAGGAAACCTGATAAGCGATTGTTAAAACACCAAAGGATAAACAACAGGATAGTTTAACGATTAAAAAGCAATAGAAGAAAACATCAATCCACTATCGGAGCAGAGGTGTCATGAGTGAGGTATCTCCCAGAGAGCGGAATAGCAATTAGTTGTCCAAAACAAGAAGACATTAAACAGATATCTGACAACGTTAGGAATAAAATGAAAGAAAATGATGAAATAAATGTATTCTAAAAAAATATACTAGGATTAAAATAATCAACATTGAAAAAAAGTTAGCTGATTGAGAAATAATCCTGCAGAACAGAATCACTTCTAAGGAAGAAGATAGAATAATCAAGATTTTCAGTTCTTATGAGGCCAATCGAAGAAAATCAGATACAGTGATATTAGAAATAGATAGCAAAACATACGCTCAAATTAGCTAAAAAGAGACCTTGCATAATGGCTGGAGAACATGCCGTTACTTTGACCACACTAACATAATCAAATATTTTAAGTTTTGGAAATTTGGACATATGGCTGATAAATGTAAAAGCAAAGGTACTGGTTGCGGTAATTGTATTGAAAATCACAAAGCTCGAGAGTGTAAAAGTTAGGTAGTAATTCCAGATATTCAGCACTTGACCAAAAATGTGAACCGCATATAGGGAAGAATTTTTGAGCAATTACAGACGAGAGTTAATTACCCTGATGTATTTGGTAAATTACCTGATAAATAACAACTTCAGACATGAAATCTATTATCCCTTAACATTGAGAGCTTCATAGCTTACAAGCCACTAGCGTGGCTTGTAAACCAATAGAAGATTGATATCATATGTTTAAATGAAACACGCAGTACTGCAGTACAATAGACCTACAAGAGAATGAAATAAATATAGAGGGGTACAATGCAGTCCACACATATTCAAATAGCTGACAGGGAGTCTATCTATATTAAGGGCACGTGATAGTGAATACTTCTTTACCGATTCCATTTCGAATGCGAATGTAGTATGTTGCCGTTGCTATTCTAGAAGGTTCGGAGCAGCTTTACTGAGTAGTTTCCATGTGCTCATAGCCTAAGGCTATTTTGTTTATGTGGTTGCCTATATTAAGTTGTGTTATTTTGATTTGACGGTCGCGGTCGCGGTTTGATTGGTTGGAGCACTCTCTCTCTCTCTCTCTCTCTCTCTCTCTCTGCAGTGGAGAGTGGCTCACAGGAAGAATACTATAGAAATATGAAGAACCTTAACGAGGTGCAATTTCAATTGGAGCTTATGGACTACGATTGGGCTACAAACTTAGAAAATACAGATGAAATCTCAAACTACCTGGTACAAGTCTTATCCACAATACCGAAACAGAATTCTTGCACTCGAGGCCCGTTTCGCTAACCATGTTATTACCAGATGATGATTAAATGTTTTAATTATCTCCTGATGATGCTGACATAGTTAGCGAAACGCGCGTCGAGTGCAAATATTCTGTTTCGGTATTGTGGGTAAAACTCTAGTTTAGTGGACTTTGCCTACAGCTTATTACCGAAAAACTAAATCAGCACGCTCCTATAGTCAAAAGAGCAGTACTAGGGCACTAAAAAAAGGAGAGACACCAGAAATTAGGGTAGAGATTCTGGAAAGGGACAGGTTATACCGAAGGGCAATAATAAATAAACGATAAGAAGACTGGCGATATTATCGTCAAAAAGGAAACAGTCACAGATTACTCCTACAATCTGACGATGTTAAGGGGGATTTTAGAGATGTCGAATAGTCTAAAAGTTTTAATAAATAAGGGAATAAAAACTAAAAGCAGTATTGGAACCATATTTAATTGAATCGAGAGAGACAATGAAAGGATAGCACATAAGTTTATTGATTATTTTCTAGACACTATTAGCGTAATAGTGAAGAACGTAGGAGAACCAGAAATACACGGACATTATCAAAAATATCGAAACACCGAAAAATAAGTTCAATAGCGTTCAAATACTGGAATTGGCAGATCTAATAAAAATAGTAAATAATCTACAAAACAAAAATGCACTGTGGATGGGATTAATGTGAAGGTATTGAAAAGTGCCTTTGAGGTTGTTGATCATCTGTTTCTGCAAGTTAAAGCAGCTGTTTACCAAATGGATGTTCTCCCAAATATTGGAAAACATCAATAATAAGCCCAATTGAAAAAGTTAATAACACCAATAATTCAGAGAAATACAGACCCATTAATATGGTACCAACATATGCAAAACTTCTGGAGACTGTTGATGAGGAGGTATACCCAAGACAATAATAAATTGCTAGCTCATTTACAAGCTGTATTTAGAACAAAATGCTTATGTGAAAATGTACTTCAGATTGTGATATCTAGATGGAAGTGTTAAAATGGTTTTCCAAATATTTGGAATCAAGGTTTCAGCAAATAAATGATAATTTATCTTCGGTTAAGGTCAATCCACATGGTGTTCAACAAAGGACTGTCCTAGGCCCGGACTTATTTGTGTTCTATATAAATGATATTTTTAAAATTGTAACGAAATGTGACCTACGAATATTTGCGGTTGATACAATTTTGTTTTTTTTAAGCGACAACGTAGAACATTTAACAAGAACAATAATTAATGATGATTTATTTGCATAGATTAAGTGAGTGGCTGTGTAATAACATTCTAAGTGTAAATGTAAAGAAAACCAAATTCATGATAGTCAAGGGTCAATATAGGGTAGGTAGTTGATACGTATAGTCATGATGGTTCAAAAAAAGAGATATAGGTATTCTTCAAATAAGGCAAAATCGCATTTTAAGATTAGGTTATAGCAGATATACAAGACTATCTCATTTACTAAAAGCTGAAAATCTATTGAGTGTAAGAAAAAATATATTTTTAAACACTATGATTGATATTTATAAAATAAAAATGGTCTGTACCCAGAACAAATACTGGAAAACTTACACTTTGTTGGAGATATTCACAATCAGAATACCAGAGACTTTTATGTACGAACCGTCAATTCTTCTTGGTTTGATTCATCAAGGCTTAGTAGACTTTAATAATTATCTCCATATGGAAGTGAAATCTGCATAAAATCTAATTATATTTAAGGACTTGTTAAGGAAATATACATTAATTAATTATAGTATTTAAGGTAAATGTGGATAGAGAATTTCAGAATTTATTCTATGTGCAATGTCTTGTATTAGCCAGGTGCTATAAACGATATTATTATTATTATTATTGTTACTATTATATTATTAAAACCTATCAATATTTGACAATTTGGTGGTATCGTAAACGAAGAAGCAGTTCAGTTTGTATATTATTACTAACTTACAAGGCAATAAGTCCAAATATTTACTAGTATGCTAAGATTACATTCGAAATATAAAATCAATTGGTGTCAAATCTGGTGAGGACGCAGGCTATATTATTTTTCTAGTGGTGAATTTTTATGATGACCGGTACTGCCACCTTGTTTATCATCCGATTCAATGAAAATGTAGCTTCACGTATAAACGCGATATTTCGTGCTATGCATTATGGTTGCGTGACCAAATCGTTCTCATTTGGTTAATATACAAGTGAAATTTCCTATAAATGAAAATTGAGTACGCTTAAAAAAGTTCTGCTGTCTTCGGTTCTCACTGTGATCCGATGTTGAGTGTAGTGTAGTGTTTGATTTCAAGTTAAGGAGCTGATCGAAGAATTAAAATAATCAACTCCGATAGATTTTTTAAATTTTATACACATGCGTGTATTCTCTAGACTCTAGACAATGTTTATCCAAATATCTATTCAGCACTTCGAATTTATTGGGCTTAATATTTCTGGCTTAAATAATTAATAACTTCCTCCTTTATTTATTGTTAATTGGTTTTAAGTAGCCTACCGATTTTCGCTTCAATCGGGGACCCGACTCGACCGGATTTTGCTGCCAAGTGATTGAGACGGGAAAATATGAAAGTATTTCTAAACTTTTTAATAACGAAAACAAACAATAGTTTAGAAATTCTCAGAGAGTTCAGAAATAACATCAAATGTATCAAGAAATATGAAGAGGTATTACTGATAGGTTTGGAAAGATGGTTTCTTAATTGATGATGTTTAAAAAGTTGTTTTTATTTCATATCTTTCATTTATAGAGCTGGGAGATATTCGAAGCTAACAGCTTCTACAAAGAACCCTTTTCAAGCATGTAGCAGTCTGCATTAAATTCTCAGGTTAACAGCAAAGTTCGAAAATAGCTTCAAAATAGCTGAAGAAATTTTAAAACGTTTTTATAGGACTAGGTTGAACTAGGTTGAGAAAATGCTTCCATAGGGAATTCTCAGCTTCTGAGGATGATACCCAAAAACCGGTTTTTATTATTTACGGCTAGAAAAAGCAGAGCAACTATTGAGCCTTCAATTTAGCCATGTCTGTGGGGTGCAATGAATTGCTTTCAAGTGCTCTGGTGGCGCAGTGGTTAGATGATGTGCCTGTGGTAGGGTGCGGCGGCCCGTCGATGCTTTTTAATGGTTATGTTTGTAAAAAGTTTTTCTTCATTTTGGGCATGCTAGTTTTGGCTACTTTTATTGGTTGTGCTCCTATCACTAATAGTGAGCGAAGCAAGCGGAAGGCTATGGGAGAAGTGAAATAATAGTATAGTTTGGGTTAGTTTGGGATAGTTTGGGTTAGATTTTTAATTTGAAGAACTGGCGGATATTCAATTTTCTGTGAAAAGGCGAATTGCTCTGCATGTGAAGCCAAAAGATTGTACAAGGGATCTTTCTCCAGTTGCAAAATGTCCTGCTTCGAGATATGTAGCAGCCTGCATCAAATACTAAGGTTAGCAATAAGGTTCGGAAATAGCATCAAAATATCTCATGCAATTTGGAAAAGTTTTTATTGACATGGGTTCAAAAGTGATTCTTTACGGAGTTGTTAACCTCTGAAGATAATGTCCAAAAAGCGATTGTTATTTAATATCTCGGGATCTACTGACATTACATAAAACAGCTTTTGAAAGTAATTTATGATCATTAGAGGCCACAATTTTAAAGTATTAAGTGATACATTATATCCATCGGCGTGCGAGTTAGAGAGTAGCTGCACATTTTTTATCTCAATTTTGACACTGAGTCTATCTTCAATTTTTTTTTGGGCAGATTATGCCTATTGCTGCGTAAGAAATATGCTCATAATATGAAGTCGGACTATCAACCCTTTTCGTGGCCAATTATAAAGTTACAAAGTCGTCCACTTTTCGTAACAGCGATCAAGCAGGATTTTAGTAAAATCTAAGAAGAACCTAAATACATAATTTCTGTGCAGTGGCATCAATTTCCTGAAATTATGACCTCTTAATTTGAAGAACTGGCGGATATCCAATTTTCTGAGGAAAAGCGATTGCTCTTGCATGTGAAGAAAATATATTCTACGAAGAATCTTTCTCAAGTTGCAAAATGTTCTGCTTCGAGATATGTAACCTCATGCATCAAATATAGTGAGGAGCGAGACTGGTCTTGGTCTTGCAAAAAAAGCAAGACTAAGCCCGAGACCGTCTTTTGATTAGTAAGACTAAGACCAAGACTCTGTATGCAAGAACAAGACCAATACCAGTACCATGTCGTGCAAGACCAAGAGTTTTGCAAGTTGCAAGAGTCTTGCGAAACTCTTGCAACTTGCAACTCTATTACTTTTTAAAATTTTAATTGTTTGCATATTACACTAAATTTAATATTTTAAGTGGAATTTAGACTAGCTTTGTAAATTAGTGTTTCCGAAATAAATCTACGTATATTTCTGAATTATGTAAAATCATTATCATGTTTAACGTAGCTATCGTAAAATTAACATAAAAATATATGCGGGTTGGATAGAGACTTTTTCCTAGGTTGCATTTAGGAATGAAAATGTGCGTATCAATAATTAATTCGATTTTTAACTAATAGATAATTGGTGTGGTATTGGTAAATGTTCGATTGTTAGATTTTTATGGTAATGGTAAGAGTGGCACTTACGGCAATCAAATTCGAGACAGTTTGAGATTATTTTATTGTTTTGTCTTGTTTATTATTTTTTTAATTTTTACGATTTATTTAAATGCAAAAATTGCAAGACTCTTGCTGCAAGTCCAAGACCAAGATAGCACATTAGTTTGCAAGGCTAAGACCAAGACTCTATGTGCAAGAACAAGACCAAAATCAAGACCATGCAAGTCTTGGTCTTGATCTTCCTATGCTCATCACTAATTATGATTCTTTGACTATGGATACGTAAAAATATGCTTATGGTATGAAGTCGAATTATCAACCCTTTTCCTGATCAATTAGCAAGTTATAAATTCATCCACTTTTCATGACAGCGGTCAAGCAAGATTTTAGTAAAATCTAAGAGGAACTTAAACACATAATTTCTGTGCAGTGGCATCAATTTCCTGATATGGATGATTAATTTGAAGAACTGACGGATATTCAATTTTCTATGGAAAACCGAATGGTCCTGCGTCTGAAGCCAAAATATTTTACGAAGAATCTCTCTCAAGTTGCAAAATTTCCTGCTTCGAGATATATAATAGCCTGCACAAATACTAAAATTAGCGACAAGGTTCGGAAATAGCATCAAAATATCTCAAGAAGTTTAAAAAAGTTTTTTTTTGCATGACCTCAGAAATGTTTCCATATGGAGTTGTGAACCACTGAAGATAATGTCCAAATAGTAGAGTTTATTTAATGTTTCAGGATCTACGTACAGTACATAAAACAATTTTTGGTGGTAATTTATGATGATTAGAAGCCATACCTTGAAAATATTAAGTGACTCATATTATGGCCAGTGGCTTGCCAATTAGAGAGCAGCTACACATTTTGGCCTCATTTCACTGAATGCATTTTCAACCCTTTTGAAGCCGATTATGATTTCTCGCTTCTTTCCGCATAAATATAAGCTTTTGGCATAAAGCCGTGTTATCAACCATTTTCTTTACCAATATAATATTAATAAAATTACAAATTCATCCATTTTTTTATAGAGTTTTAGTAATGTCTAAGAACAGCTTAAGTAATTTCTGTCCATATGTATACGTATTAGTTGAATGTCCCCAATTATATTAGATGTTAAGTAGTCCGTCTCTGCTGACAACGCGGCTTAACTTATGCATGATCCGTTGCAGCAGAAATCTCGCCAGAGGCCCGCGGGAACAATCTGTCATTCACATAAAGTCTTCAACTTCACGTTTATTTTTATTCATTATGAATAGTAATTAAAAAAAGGCAGTGAATAAGAGTGAGACAAGTGATTACAAAACGCCACAATCTCCGCGATAATCTTGAAGACCTTGTAACATTTCCTTTGCTCGGCGTATACAACCTTTAAAGAGCCCGAGGGCGTTCGTAGACATACACAACACTCACGACTTACTAAATTATCTTAAAATTGGTATTTCTGCCGCGTTTGACAATAGGGAAAATTCATACCTGGCTTCACTTCCTTTCCTGCGACTAAGACGACGTTCGCTTTGTTTAAAAATCCTTGCCGCGCCGCGAAAACGCTAAACATGCCACCTGGTTTTTACGAATACGGATTCCGAG
>MU196280.1:0-10672 GCA_016904865.1 Pissodes strobi
GAAATCGTTTTTTCACCTTTCTTTGGGATTGGTTGCACCTGAGCGCAGTTCTAGCTAGAAAGAAAGCATGTAGTTCTGTATGATAGGGAGAAAAACCTGCATAGTGGAGCTGTTAGTTCAGCAGCATATTTCTTAAGCACTAATGCTGGACCGTTATCCGGTCCAGTGGCTTTGTTAGTGTCTAGGCTTTTAGTATTCGTTTCACTTCAGACCTGACATTGATGAATTCACTCTCGAGATAGTTGAGGGAGTCTTTCCTTGATGATCTAAGGTAGAATTTGATGCAAATATTTTGGCAAGAATGTTCGCTTTTTCTTTGGCCGTTTCCGCTATTGAGCCATCATCTTTGGTCAGTGATAGGATTGACGTGTTTGAGAAACCCTAATTGACAGCTTTGGCAACTGACCAAAAAGATCTTGATCCATTAGGACAGTTAAGAAGGTTGTTCAACAACCCAATTGACCTCTCTTTCAAAAATATACACGCCCGAAAAAAAAATACTCGGTATTTTCCGATACTCGCCAATTTCAATAGGGTTTGGAAGAACATTAAAAGGTACGAGTCCAGAAAATTACACCAACATTTTTAAATTTAATTTTAATTTTTAAAGTTATCGTGCATCAAAGCAAAATAAAAAAATAATCGGATTTGCCAAAAACAATTGATTGTCGGCGACCTCCAAGTGTTTTGAAGTTGACACCGACTTTACCCGAAGGAGCGATAGTCGAGTATCACGCGTCGCGCGTGACGGCTTAGTTTCATTCATGAAAGAGTGTGATGAACGCGCCTAAAGAAGGTTTCACTTCCTATCTGTTTCTCCCTTTCGCTTGTCAGTCTTAGTCCCTACTCAGAAAAAAGAAATTTTCACTTAAAAAATAGTTAAGTACTTATTTTGGTCATTATTATTAATTTTATCATTTTAGTGTTCTTCAGGATTTATAGCACACCCAAGGCAGAAGAGACTTATGTGTCCTGATTGCAAATCGGTCACATGCGCAAATTGTAGAAGATTGGTAAGTACCTAAAAAGAACGATGAAAACTCGCTTGTAGGCAAGTCTTTGAAATAAGGAGGCTGGTTATATAAAAATGAAATTAATTCGTAATAAAAATATGACCGATAAAAAAAAGGAGAACAATGGACAAACTTTCTTGAAAGTACGTTCATATTTTAATATGTGCTACAATAGAGTCCTTAATCGGGAAATTGCCCAAAATTCGAAAAAAAAGTTGCGCACATAATATGCTAATGCAAATGGTGAAGCCAGATTTGATTCATGCATCCCTAACGAAAGTAGGGCACCCAATTGTGACCTGATGGTGAATCGATTTAAATGAATGAACAGGCAATTGGTAAGCCATGTCTTAGGCTACTTCCGCATATTAATTTGTAATATGCAGGGTCTTTTGTTACAGTCTGCAAATGCAGTTCAACTTTGAAGCGGCCCCAAATTTCATGTAGTGATTTCCTGATCAAAATGTTTGGCCTTATTTCAGGATATCTCTAGACGTGAAAGGATTATAGCTAAACGTCTTATCATGCAGAAGGGGACAGTAAACAGAAGTATATTTTTAATATTTTCATTAGTTTCAAATGTAATTCTTATAACTACCGAAGCAATATTAATCGTTTGTTTTTGGCGCGAACGGTCCTTGTGTTAAAATCTTGAGGTGTGAAAAGTGGTTTGCTGAACATTCCATAATAGGAATTTCCAAAATTTGCCAATATTTCATAAAGTGCAGAGAACTTGTTATCTTTAAAGTTTAGATGCAGATCACATGAGATGGATATCTTTCTAAATTTAAAAATACTTTTGTATTATTTAAGGCAACGTTATCAAATTTACTCAGATCTTTCTAAGTATGGCCCTTCTTATTTTCCTGAAAAGCAATCGATGGATTTGAAGCTTACTAGGTTGTTTTTAGTCTATGTATAACGTGACGTTTCAGGTAAATCGTTATTGGCCTGAAGTATTTTAGTTCAAGCGAGTTGCTGAGGAATATCAACTGTAATGTCCGGTATTTTCCAAGATATATTTTTAAAAGTTACTTTCGTATCTATATCATCATTGAAAAAAAACATCATCTAAATTATTGCTAGCTCTCATTAAGACCAGTTCTTGCTTCATGTTCGTAATTATTTTCTAAAATCATTGACTAAAATTTTATCACTTTCTGATCTGTTAGGGAACCATCCAGCATTTTGTAACTATAAACTCTCGTTGATATTAAATGAAAGGTAACCTTTTAGGATTGAAGCAATCCCAGGTTTCCTACAGAATCTATATTAGCTATATTTAGGTCATAGCGAACTTCAAGTGAAGCAAAGTGGCGACTCGGCGTATAAAGCAACTGAGGCTAGTTCTCACATGTAAAAACTACAATACAATCTGAAACTTTCAAGTAATGTTTATATAAATATTATAAATACAAAATTTTTTATCATAAAAGTATAAAAATACAATCAAAGTTTAAAATATTATGTTTTAAACGCCCAAATCGTTGCCCGACCGTACCTGAGTAAGCCCGAAATTTTTGCTTCATACGCGTCATACATGCCAGACAAGCATCTAGGTCACCTACTAACTTTTCGATGCAAAAGCTGTGGACATGCATAATAGCTGAATTTATCAGAATTACCCAAGTCTTTATGGTCTAGCGAAATAATTCCAACGCCTCTGGTAGTGTAGTAGTTAGATGTTCTGATTGTCATTCGTACGCCCCGGGCACGGCTTAACATGTGTTATGGTAAGCTGTGCCCCAGGTTCGATTCCCGTCGGTCGCAAGACATGTTTTGTTTACTTTTTTTAAGGTTATGTTAATTCTTATTAATTTATTTTTTTTTTTTTGGGTTAGTTTCTGTTGGTTGCGCCCCCGCAGCGAGTGAAGCGACCATGCAAAACCCTAATAATGTCTATTCTTGTTTCGCCACTATGCATGCCCGTAGCTTTTGCATCAAAGTATAGTATAGTGCGCCAAGCGAGTGAACCTTAACAACGACTGAAGGGGGTAGAGGACTAGCACGTAAAAAATCTTGCCTTCCCATAGGCGCACGAGGTTATTCTTACCATATTATTATTGATAATATTGATTAGTTTAAGACGTTAAAATTAATTACAGTTTTTTTTATATTGCAGTCTTATAGTACAAAATATGGCATATAATAATATCTCATTTTTATAATAAGGATAGTATTCTATGATATTATTTGTTGTATGTATTACATAAATATATTGTAGTAATAAGTAGAGTTCGTTTCCCGACGAGTGGATCGCCGTAGTAAAACATCTGTCAAATTATTTCACATTTGGATCCATGACGTCACTCGATAGTTGGCGGTATTTTGAAAACCGTCGCCGTATAAATACTTAGCATTATAAGATCCTTTACACAAATAGTGCACTATATAAAAATCGGCCATTGGTCGATCCGCATGGCTCTCCGCTCGCTTCGGGGGCTCACGAAAAGGAAACTAACCAGGTGCTAACCCAATCTAACCCAAGACATACCCAAAATCAAGAAAAAAAGCTGTTTAGAAACATAATATGTAAAAAAAAATAAAAAAAAAGCAACGGGGTTCGAACCCGCGTTTTCCAGGTGAGACCCAACGATCTAAACCTCTACACCACTAGAGCTCTTGATAGAAATCGATTGAATCACGCACACATATCGTAATACGAGATGGATCGACCAATAGGAGAGGTCGATTGTTATGGATCCAAATGAGAAATAATTTGACAGATGTTTTACTACGGCGATCCACTCGTGTTTCCCGAAGGTTTTGTATTTACGTCATTGATGACGTCGCTTAATTTGGAAAAAAACGGTTTATCGTAGCTAATTCATATAAATTCTCTAGCGTTCAATTTTTGTATTAAAAGTTAGGCAATATTGAAGCAAGTACCTATGTTCCAAAACGCTCTTTATAGAACGTTCGGAATTGTTTTGTAATAAAAATTTTAATTTAGAGAGTTCAGTTAAGAGAGTTATCCGAAATATATAAAAATTAGTTAACCGCGTATAATAATCACCAAATGCAAGAAAAATATAAGAAAGGTTAAAAATCTTCAAAGATATCATCAAATTAAGGGTCTGATGATATATAGGTTGTGTCGATTTTGCAAATTTTCTTTTTTTTCGCTAGAAAAGGGGTGTCCTATAGAGTAGCTTAAGCCAAAAAAAATCGGAGGATTCGCCACATTTGAGCCGAAAAAATATCCGCGTTTTGAGCCTAAATTGCCCTAGAAGGGCAAACTTCCATTACGACTTTCCCAAGTGTAACGTAAAAATATTGAAATTGTAACGTGAAAATAATGAAATTTTAGTAACCGACACCGGGGGCCTGGCACAGTGTTTCCAAAAGTTGCACATTTTCTTATGGGGAATAACAATGTTGTTTACTATTTAAGTATAGTTAATATTCCACTTCACGCATGACCCTCCGTTCGCTTCGGGGGCGCAACCAAACAAAACTAACCCAAATTAAAAATTGAAATTTGTCAGTCGAAAATGCAAATATTTTTTAGTTTGTTTTTCCTCATTTGGGAATGTCTTGGGTTAGTTTCCGTTAGGTTTGTTTGGTTACGCTCCCGGAGCGAGCGGAGGGCCATGTATGAAGTGAAATATTTGACGAATATATACATACAAAGGAATAGTGTAATCGAATGAGTGTCTCTTTTATTCCGATGAATGAATGCAAATGCACATTGAACAATCATCCAAGCAGCAACGTTTACCATACGGCGGGCAATGATATCATTATGGCAGGATCGACCATCCCTTCATCTTCATTCAATCGGACTACTGGGGGTCTCGGTCAACAGCGATATGTCCTGGCATGACCACGTTGCTAACGTCGCAAAATCAGCCTCCCAGAAGCTCGGTACGCTATTTCGCAACAAAAAATTTATACACCGCAGCAGTTGCTCTTGCTTTACAAAGCGCAAATAAGACCGTGCTTAGAATATTGCTCACACATCTGGGGTGCCACGCCAGAGCACACCCTAAAGCTACTGGATTCCGTTCGGAAGAGAGTTGTGCGTCTCGTCGGTGACCCGGAGTTGACCCGGAATCTGGATAGTCTGAAACACCGCAAACATGTGACCGAGAAATCCCTGTTTTACAGATACTTTTACGGCAGATGTTCCCAAGATTTGGCCCGCCTTATCCCGCCCTTGACAACGCCTGTCAGACAGTCACGATAGACGGCAAGAGCGCACCGGTTCGTCGTACAACTGGAAACACCTAGAACATCGCTTTACAAGAACTCCTTTGTCTGGCGCACTGCATCACTGTGGAGCTCACTCCCAAGACGCATATTCGGATGTAACAAGCAAGATGTTCATTCGACTATGCCGAACGTTTCTTCATATGTGACGTGCACGATAGCATTTAGTCGGATGTCGTGACTGTTACATAGAATCAACAAATAAGTCTTCAATTATTTAAACACTTCATGCATGGCCCTCCGCTCGCTTCGCTCTCTATACGGGGGCTCAACAAATAGAAACTAACCAGGTGCTAACCAAAACTAACCCAAATTTTTTTTTTATTTTTTTTTATTTTGGGTTAGTTTTGGTTAGCACTTGCTTAGTTTTTGTTTGTTGAGCTTCCGTAGCGAGCGAAGCGAGCGGAGGGCCATGCATAAAGTGTTAAAATAATTGAACTTATTTGTTGATTCTATGTAACAGTCACGACATCTGACTAAATGCTATCGTGCACGTCACATTTGAAGAAACGGCATTGCCGAATGAACATCTTGTCTGTTACATGCGAATATGCTCCCAGGACATATGTTCCCCAAACTAACTATTCCGTTCAATCAACATCTTCGCACACACACCGCTCGTCGAGTAATATAGGATGTGCTACTGCCATAAAAAAATCATTCACTTAAATAAAAAAAAGAGTAGAGACACTTATAGCACAGCTTATTCACTACCAGCTAGTCAACTCTATCGAAATCGGAAAGTTGGAGTGTCGGGCACTGCGCCCTGAGCAGTTCAGTTCCACAGTTGAAAATACATGACAAATTCGTCCGAAAATTCCGTATTTTTATACAATTGTGCGTTTTAAAATCGTTTTTAAACGGATTTTAGACGATAAAATAGTTGTTATTTATGCAACAAGTGTGTAAAGTGAACCTTTTTTATGAATGGGAATATTGATAAAAAAATGTAATTGAAATTGAATAAAAAAAGGGTACTTTACACATGAGTAGCATACAAATTTTTTTCTACTACCGAAAAATATATGAAAAAACAAAAATATTATTAAATTACTTTACGCACTGGTGCGTAAAATAAATTATTTTACACACTAGTGCGTAAAATATATTATTTTACGCATTGCCCTAAATGTCAAAAAATATGTCAGATTTACTGTCACGCACTAGTGCGTAAAATAACTTATTTTACGCACTGCACATTAAAAAAGCCTTTTTTACGAATCTTAGAGAGTGCGCAAAGTGAGTACTTTACGCACGGTAGTAGAAAAAGCATATTTTAAATTAAACGAACTGTCAAAAGTATTGTTCAGATGCCCAGGCGTTTAAAACAATATTAAGTCATGACCCTCTTCTAAAATTTGCAAAACTTGGTTATTGACTTTCCCAAATCAAAGGACACCGCCGCAAGATGACTAGCTGGTAGTGAATAAGCTGCGCTTATAGCGCACCATTTTTCTAATGAATTTTGCTAACGAAACTACAGTAAACGTCTGGCAACAGTGTGTCTTCTTAAAAATCTTTGTTTTGGCTATTGTGACAGTTGATAGTAAAAAGGAGTATGATATTTACAAGTAAAATTTAATTTTCTTTAATGGGGCTATGGCTATGAGTCGCTTTAAATTAGGACCGGAACAAAACGGAGGTCTCTCGTTCGACGCAGATGTATCCTAGTTAATATTTTCACCCGACAATTGATTTTCAGATGTGTTTTGTCTATATTTCTAGTGCTTTTGTGAAATGGTGCTGAAAATTTGAGTCAAAACTCGAACTTTGAGGGCATTTTTTCGGTTCAAATGTAGCGGATCATCCGACTTTTTAAACTACTATATAGGATACCCCCTTTCTAGTGAAAAAAGAGAATTTGCAAAATCGACGAAACCTATATATCACCAGACCTACAAACCAAATAATATAACTAACCACACAGTTCGGCATCGGCAATTTCCACGCCAATGGCTAAAGTAAGTTGCTGCCGAAATTTTAAAATATGTAAAAAAATTAGGTGTTGGCATAGCCTAAAGAAAACTATAGCTGCGACACTTAAGCGCGGCACCTTTGAGAAGCGAGGACCAACTTTATCACTATGTAGTGGGGAGGAAATAAATAAATCTAACTTGACGTCAACCCCCCGGCAATCATTAGTGAAGTGAGCCGTACTAAAATTTTTTGGGACGTTATATACTAAAATTGTTACTCTCCCCTATTATTTTATTTAAACTTTCATCACAAAATATATGATTTATAAAATACTGTTTATTTCGAGTAGAGAATAACCATTTTTTTGATCCAAAAGCTGCATAAAAAGAGCCGGATATTTATTTAAACATTACACCTGAAAAAAATAGTTAAAAATGTCTTTTGAAGTGAAATTAAGAATGGCGAATGTAGATTACTTGTAGTAAGTACAGCATTCTTGAATGCTGAATATAACTATAATAGAATTTAAGCTCCAAGTTAATCTTTAAATATCAACAAGATCTATACACAACAAAAGTTTTTTTATATGAGATTTTATTTTGCACAAGTAGTTACGGTTTTAGACGAACTTGTGAAGATCTGCAATAATAATTTTGAAAATTATGATTTATCTAGTTGTTCTCTTCTAAGCTAAAAAAAGATCTTATATAAGTACATAATTTTGTTTTATATAGATTCTTAGCAACCTGCACAATTTTATAAACGTATTATGTACGATTTTGCATATTTTTTCGTAACAGCTTTTACATTTTATTCGCTAGATAAAAATATTGTCAAGATGGTGAAATGAAAGCAAAGTTTTGATCTGGCTATAGTTCACGAACTAGTCTATGTATGAAGTGCACAATTACGCTAAATCGGAGCAACGTGTACAGTGCGTTCAATTTATCTTGATAACATTTTGATTCGCTGTAACTTTTTTGTTTTTAAAGATATCAAGTTAAACAAAAAAGCAAAATGTAGGGTTGGTAGCCAAATTTTTTTCTACGTTACATATAAAATAAAACACTAACGATTTTCTGACATATCAGCCAACTCTATATTTTTTAAATGGAACACCCTGTATATTACTACATTTTTGGAATCTCTAGAGAAGTCTAAACACATTTCGTGTATAATATCTTATACCTATCTTTAGATGTTTACGAAATATTGACAGTTGAAAGTCGTGCATTTTGACATTTTGATAGGCTTTAACATCTAAACCGCATGAGAGCAAAGAAAACGGTTTGCATATTCCTGTCTTAGGTTTTCATGAGCTATCAAATGACAGTAACTTTGAATTTAACCCGCGAATAAAATTGACCGGAACTTTTAAACCTCCGGTTAAATTGAAAGCCACTGTCATTCGATAGCTTATGAAAACCTAAGATAGAGATGTGCAAACCGTTTTCTTTGATCTCGTGCAGTTTAGAGCCTGTCAAAATGCCCGACTTTCAACTGTCAATATCCGTAAACAGCTAAAGATAGGTATAGGATATTATACACGACATGTGTTTTGATTTCACTAGAGAGTCCAAAAATGTAGTAATATACAGGGTGTTCTATTTAAAAAATATATAAAGTAGGCTTTTATGTCAGGAAATTATTGGTGTTTGTTTTATATGTAATCTAGAAAAAACTTGGCTACCAACCCTACATTTTGCTTTTTTGTTTACCTTGGTATCTTTAAAACCAAAAAAGGTACAGCGAATCAAAATGATATCAAGGTGCTGCTCAAATCTGAAATAATGGATATATGTGGATAACGATCGACTTTTGCGAAAAACAACCAGCAAAAACAATGTTTTTGAGACTTACGCCTTTATGGTAGAATACGAACTGTTTATTGTCAAACGAAATGTTTTGCACTTTCTTATTTTCCACATAACCACAACCTGGAAAATACTCCCCACCAAACCGAAAATTTCGTATATCTAGATAATTATTACTAAATAACTAAGATAAGAAGATGCAAATCCTTTCGCGCTAAGTTAAACAGATCAAATTCTTTAAATGGAAAGGAGGCTATTCGACATGCTACATGAAATTTATCTAGAATTTTTAGAAGGATTCGAAAATCGGAAAATATGTCCCGCTCTTTTGAGACCTTTTATATTGAAATATAATTCAATTATATTGTCAAACTGAAAACAACATGGCTAAATGATTAAATGGTTGTAAGACTAATAAAAAAATTAAAAACATGTTATTTCTATAAAATGTGTATGGAGGGTACAGGGAAAAATGATCTAAGCGCCATTTCCATAGGAAAGTTTTTTATTATTGACTTGACAGAAAAATTTATTCTTGATAAAAGTTGGTGTTTGAAAAAAAACTAATTTTGACAATGCTAAATTAAAGATAAGTTATACAGGATACTCAATAAATACAAAAATGATGGTTAAAAAATCAAAAATTTTGGAATGTCGGAAAACCTTCTACAGAAAAATAAAGCTCGTATTAAGATAAAAATAAAAGTCAAATACCATTTTTTCCAAAAGTGCACCGCACCGTTGCGGAGAAAATCCATTTCAATTACTGAAAAAAACCCGCTTTTTCTTAATTTTGTCCTTATTTTTTTCAGCAACGATGCGCTTTTGGAAAAAATGGTATTTGACTTTTATTTTTACCTTAATAGGAGCTTTATTTCTCCTGTAGAAGCTTTTCCGATATTCCTAAGTTTTTGTTTTTTTAACCACCATTTTTGTATTTTTTAAGTACCCTGTAATACTTAGTCTTAAGTTAACATTGTCAAAATTAGTTTTTTTCCAAGCACCAGCTTTTATCAAGAATAAAATTTTCTGTGAAATCAATAATAAAAGTTTCCTATGGAAATGGCGCTTAGATCGTTTTTCCCCTGTACCCTTCGTATATATTTTATGAATGTTTCCATATTATTAATTTTCGATTATTTTTGGGCACTTTAAATTTTGTAATTTATGATACGTTTTAGTCTGTTTTGGTGCTTTTAGTTAGTTTGGGTTAGTTCAATCAGCTTTCGATTAGTTTTAATTTATTTTAGTCATTTGAACCCGGTTCCTATACACTATAACCAATTTTAATATTTTTGGTTAGTTTTGGTTAGCCGCCAAAACTGGGTCGTTCAATCAACTATCGATTACTTTCGGTTCCGATACGTTATTACCAATTTTAGTATTTAGGATAGTCGCCAAAATTGAATTGATCTGGGTTAGTTTTAACTTATTTAATATTATTTTTAAGCTATTCCGATACGTTTTAGCCCGCTTTGGTACTTTTAGTTACTTTTGGTTTCTTTTGATTAGTCTTTCAATAAAATTTTGGTTACTTTCAGTTTATTTTAGTTATTGAATTAATTCAAGTTAGTCGTCAAAATTCGCTTAATTTTGGTTAGTTTCAACTTATTTTAATATTTTTACTCTGTTACGATACGTTTTAGCTCTTTTTGATGCTATTGGTTAGTTTTGGTTAGTCGTTCAATCGACTTTCGGTTAATTTCAGTTAGTTTT
>JAEQML010076664.1:0-13250 GCA_016904865.1 Pissodes strobi
GGACAGCTTCCACCATTAGGTGGATCTTTCATTAAAACGACAAAAAAAGCAGTTCAAATGGCCAATTCTGGTCGTAAAACTGTAAAATCAATGATCCCATCAGATTTTTTATTCGTGGCCAGATTTGGCATCGTAGCAAAAACTTTAAAAAATAAATCCATGTCCATATTTAAGTGATATTATACAAGTAACTGCTACATCAGACCATCATAAACATCAGTATATATCTTCAAAAAACAATTACTTGCAAGAGCTAGATTTTTTACAGAATAGTAAATTTAAAGTCGGTTTAACTCTACCAGCTTATCAAACAGATCCCAATGGTGTGAAAAAGAAAAAAAGAAAACATTTTAAAAAATTTAAGAAGTGTCATTCTAAAAGAGCTCCATCACTTTTGGGAAAATCTACCTTGTCATCCATAATCTTTATTTTGTTGTACCACTTTTCCGAATGTGCTTATTTTTTATTAGTTTAATTTAGTTTATTAGTTTAGTATTAGTTATTAGTTTTTATTACTTTTATTTCTTAGGGCTATACTGATGCCATGGCGTGAGAGTCAGTATTGTTATTTTATACCTAAATTAGAATAGTTATTTATGCAACAAGTGTGTAAAGTGACTCTTTTTTATGAATGGAAATATTGTCGCATGAGCCGTAGGCGAATGCGTTAATCCCATGAATAAAAAAAGCTACTTTACACATGAGTAGCATACAAAATTTTTTCTACTACGGAAAAATATATGAAAAAAAAAACAAAAATATTATTAAATTACTTTAGGCACTAGTGCGTAAAAGAAATAATTTTATGTACTAGTTCGTAAAATATATTATTTTACACACTGCCCTAAATGTCAAAAAATATGTCAAATTTACTTTACGCACTAGTGCGTAAAATAACTTATTTTACGCACTGCACATTAAAAAGGCCTATTTTACAAGTCTTAGAGAGTGCGTAAAGTGTACTTTACGCACTGTAGTAGAAAAAATATGTTTTTTCAAATAATCAGGCCTATTATTTAACTCCAGTACCACAACGCGAATAGTTTGTTTCGAACTTTAAACTTGAATTTAAACAAATTATTATTTAATAGTATATCATTATGTGGTACTTACTGAGAATATTATTAATAGATATCCTATAAAATGCTCTATCTACCTAACATAAACCACATATCTGCTTGATCTACCTGATATAAACCACGTATCTGCATGATCCGCTACAGATACGGGGTTTTATCTAAGTAATGTTCTAGAATTTTGAAAAAAATAAACTGGAATCTGCTCCAAAATTTGTTTTTTTTAAACCTATGTTCTCATTATTAATATATGTAAAATACTTTATTTTTGCTTGTCTGTCAAAAAATTTTGTTTACAATGCTTTTAATTCGAAAGATATGACACGCAAACATGTTTTCTTGATTTTATTCAAAAACAGTTATTCTGTAGATACAGGGTTCTGACGTAGGAATCAAATATCACCAGAAATCTGATATTTCCAACAGGTACTTAGAGGTCAAGTCTTGAAATGTTTCAAAAATGTCAATAAAGGGTGAAAACCACAATGCGGCATTTCTTCCTGGAACCTCCAGGGAATTATAATAAAAATCAAATATTCCCCCATGATCCCTCGCTTCATGCTTTGCCTCTGTTCAGCTTTTCATATAAAAGATACTAATGCGAATCTCATGTATTGTTGCTGATATTACCCAGGTGAGCAGTAATTATTAGAGAGAATAAGCTAAAAGCTGAACCTTGCCGATATGAAAATTAATTACTCTCGAAAAGCAATTTTATAATAATAAAATATTAAAATCCAACGTAAAACTAAAGTAATATATACACATATAAATTATACCATAAACATAACATAAAAATTTATTTTTCCACCCTTGCTTCCTCAAACTTCTTATTGCGGAGATCAAGTGTTTTTCGCAAGTGTGCTCAGAAGTTTTGTGACGGGATTTAAGTATTTGAAAACTTACAATATAAGTTTTACTGCAGATAACTTCGTGCATATTCATTATTTGTATATGCTAGAGGACACATCCGATTTCAGGATGTACTAGTTTAGCCTGGAGAATATTTAAACTTCTTGTTCTCGTTAGGATGTTTGCGTATTTCTTAGGACTGATGGTACTTCTTCTTGTATTAACTTAAAGTTAGCACATACACGAAATTTCCAGTTGTGTAACAGTTTAGTACCGTGAGTGACTGCAAAGGGTTTGTATGAAAGTGCGCACACAGAATTATTAGTTGCACTAACGTGAGCAGTTAAAGGGTTGCGCAACTGAAAATTGTAGGTCTGCGCTTGGCACTAATTTGAACAATATTATCATACAAATCTGATGAAATGTTGCAACCAGCTCTCTCTATCCTTGGTTTGAAGAATAAATTCTACACAATTTCGACTAAGGTGAGTCTCCAAATTTTCAAAAAGGTATTTTATAAGTTGCATATGCCATAGTTGTGCTATTCCAAGTGATTTGGCAACCTTGTGTAGTGTGCAGAAAAGTGACAGCTGACACCGGTGAGTCGGTGAGTAATTATCGGAAATCGATATTTTTATTCTTGTTAGTCGATATTTCAACTTTTTTATGCTACTGTGAGATAATATTAGTTAAAACGGGTAATTTGAATTAATTCAACATTTGTAAAAATTAAACCTAGTGCCGCACTATCCCAAATCTGTAGCCTGTAAGTGCGTCTGTCATGTGACGCTCTTACCCCATCTTAGTTTTTGAGGAACTTACAATTAAAATAAAAATGCTCCGAAATTACACAAGAAAAGAAGTAAAGCGAGCAACTATACCAAAGAAGACTTGCAGTCAGCTCTAGAGGTCATCCGAAATGCAACTATCAATATTAAAGCGAGCTGAATATATAGAATACCAAGATCAATTTTAAGTGATCATATTAGAGGCAGACGAGGCGTGGAATGAACTAGTTTGGGAGGAATGATCGACATTGCATTAGCGTAAGAAGAAACCATTGCAAACACCATAAGGACCATGCGAAAATGGAGTTTTGGCCTGTCAGGGCGGGGAGTCTTAGATAAGGTCGGAGAGTTTCTTAAAGCGAATGGTATGAAAACACGGTTCAAGAATGGAACGCCAGGTGAAGACTGATTCCTTAGCCTTAACCGGAGACATCGGCTGCCGATAAAGAAACCCCAGAACGTTGAGATGGCAAGAAGAAAGTGTCAAGACCCTTCCATTATTCATAAATATTTTTATTTGCTCAAAGCTAGTCTTTTCGAGTTGGGCATTCTCGAAAGGCCGGAGCATATTTGAAACCTTGATAAGACCAGTTTTTGCGCAGATCGTTCGAAAACGAAAGCAGTCAGAGGCGTCGGAATTGCCTCAACATGCACTACCAGCAGCCCAGGTCGTGAAAATACACGTTTTTATGTCCATGCAGTGCCGCAGGCGAAAAAGCAATTCCTTTAATTCTCTTCAAAGGAATGTGTACGACGACGACGAATGGACCGCCGAGGAACAAGATCCAGCTCACCCTACAATGTCGTATGCTGCAACCAAAATAGGATGGATGGAGAGTTTAGTTTTCTATAAATATTTCAAAAATAGTTTTGTCAAACAGTTTGGAGCTGCAGACCGAACTTGCTGATCTACTATGGCTCTACTCATTTTGGCATCGAGTTAATAAAAAATCGATGGCAGAACGAATTGTCATTCAGAAATTGCCTGCTCACTCCATATCCTGCAACTGCGTGATATTGCAGTTTTTAAATCACTGAAGGCTACTTGGGATGTGAAGCTGGTGAAATGGAGAAGATTGAACACATGAAAGAAAATTGTAAAGAAATCCTTTGCAGTCATGTTAAAAGTGGTTTGGGAGGAGGCAAACTCAATCTTGATTCAGAATGGTTTTAGGAAGGCTGGGATATACCCTTGCGATAGCAAAGCTTCCAGAGATGGGAAGACCATCTTAACGGCCGAAACCAGTTTTGACAATGAAATTAATGTGGTCATTGAGGTTAGTACTGATAATGCGAGTGTTGAACCAGAACCCAGTCGCAGCAGTGCAAATATTCTGCCTATACTAGCAAGAGCGCTATCCTGGGCGTTTCATTGATGCAAAATAAAAATAGAGAAAATGAGTCTAACTAAATAAAATAATTTGCAAGCACGAGGTAATAGACTACAAGAAATGGAAGAGTGAAACTCAAAGAAAATCAAGACTGGAAAAACAAACGACAAGAAGGCTGAAGACGATCTCATAAAAAAAAATCCAAAGAAAAAAAACTCAACCAATGATTATGGAGGAGTCAGAGAATGATCAAGATGAAGCCATTAATAGTACGTGTGAAGATGAAACTGATGCATCTCTGGATGGAATAATTGACGACATGGAAAAATAATATGAGACAACACGAGAAATAGATCGGCAAATGGCAAATATGAGAGAAAATGATTGAATGCTGATGAAATTTCCAGGAAAGAAAAGACTCAAATTAATGCGTCAAGCAAGCGCGAAGAAAGTTTGGCAGGAAAAAAAATTTCTAGTTTAAGATCTGTTTTTAAGTTTGCATTAGTCGATTAGTCGGCGTCACCATTACGCTACTTCCAGAACCTAAGATTTGTAGGCGTGGTGAAATAACATTTGCAGTGTTATTTTGAGGATATTCTATTCAAAAAGGTTTATTTTTTCAAGAGAGTTTGGTTTGTAACGGATTTTAGAATAAAGATTTTGTAAATTAGGTTTCTGAAGTTTTTTTTTTATACGAACAACGCTCTTACTCCAATTTAAGGCATTGCGATATAATGGAGAATATTCACCTTGTGTCGCATTTTCCTCAACACCACGGGTAAGTGCGGCATCTTTTCACCAAAAAAAAATAATTTTTTAATGATTGTGGTGATTAAAAAATTTTTGGCAAATCGATTTTACAAGCATATCTGTGTTTCTTTCATTGTGGTGACAAATGGTTATTTGGATTAAACATAAAAAATATGTGCCACGCTAAAGAACTAGCAATTTTTGTGTATGCACTTACCCCAACACACCTTATTGACTACTTTTTTTTTTAAATACTCCGTAGAGTATAAATATGCTTAAAATTAAGAAAAACTTATATCCAGTGTATATATATTAAAAATAAGATTTACAGAATCAATCAGTTAACAACAAGACGAGACTAACTAAAATTAAAGCTAGTACGATTTGGTGCTGAAAATACTCAACAAGAAAAAGAAAAGAAAGCTAGAAAGTTAGATTTGTTCTTGAAAATAACCAATATTTAACATTTCTCACAGATACTGATATCATCGAATAAATCATAAGATTATAAGAGAAAAATAGGAGAACGTATTTACTTCAGTCAACGTAAAGACTGAAGTAAATACTTTCCTATTTTAAAGCTGATGGCACCGAAGTATTTAACTCAAGATTAAAGTAATACCGGATTAAATTCCGGTTGCTCAGATATAATTTAAATCCATATTAGCTTATCATGAGTTAAATACTTCGGTGCAATCGGCTATTAGTAATCTATTATTGTCCAAATCCATCATTAGCTGTACTTCCGTCAATTAAAGCACTAATCCCTTATCCACAGAGAAATTGATATTTAAGATACTAGATGCAGCTGTATGTATTAAAATTATGATTTCCGTTTTGTAACTTAAATCTAATGGAAAATAATATACAAATTTTGTTCACTTGTTACTAATCAATAACAATCTGTGTTCGAAAGGAGCAAAGGCAAAGATTTTGAAATTTGTGTGCTGTCATTAGGAACGTCACGATGCGAGAGTACATCAACCCCACAGTTCCGTTAAAGGTCTTAATCTAGCAAAAAATGTTACTGGCTTTTTTTTACATTTTTACATTTTTCAAATTTCATATAAATTGCGTCTAGCTCCATCCATTAATAATTGTCAATTTTGTGCATTCATATTGATTTAATTGAGACCCATAACGAAACTGTGGGGAGGATGTACTTTCGCCGTCACGTTACTAGAGGTAATATAATATAACTAAAACGAGAGGCGACTAGTGCTTCGGTCTCGACGAGACTAGTCTCGGTCTCGTCTCGTCTCGAAACGCGAGACCGATAGCGAGACGAGACTAGGAATTATAACTCGAGACCGAGACCAATCCTTCAAGGTTCGAGAGTCTCGTCACGTCATTCTCGATAGTCTCGGGTCTCGAGTGTTGAAATGAAAATAATTTATAAGTAGGATAGTGCGAAAATAATGGTTTGTTTGTTTTTAAATTATAGATAACGTAAAAATAATAAAAAAAATATACGTACACGAAAATCAAAGAAATCTAGGAAAGTATGTACCGCGTGGCCAACTAAGAATGGCACTCGGCTATATCTCGAAGAGTAATTATCGTAAAATCTTACGGTAAAAAAACAAAGAGAAAATGTTGAAAATTATTTTTACGTTTCCGAATTGGCCGCCCGGGGGCGTACTAGCCATCTTAAATTTTTAAATTAACGATAGTAGGATGCATTGCCAATTTAAAGCCGAGATAAATTTGATTCTTTTTTGTTTAACACTTTTTGCTCTATCCCTTAAAGGAAAGTGGTGGGGGGTATTCGAACACTTTCGGAAATAAATGTCAGTAACTTCAAAATGGCTGAACGGATCTTAATATGCTTAGTGTCGTTGAAAAGGGCATTCCTCAGGCTATCAACCGTGCCTTGAGTGGGGTGATTGCGATTTCTTACCTAGTCGGTAGAGAGCGTTTTCTGACATAACCGCAAATAAATCGGATTTTCTCAAAAAATGCAAATGCAACGATACCACTACCAAGCTGGAAATAAAATAGGATTTTGGGTAATTTTTTCGGAAGACCCGTTGTAATTAAATCCTAATTACACACCATATAATAATTTACTACTAAAATAACAAATTATATTTAAAATCTCAATAATAATTAATGTTCAGTCAATATGAGAGTGAATATTGCCCTGCTGTCCACACAAAATTTGATTTTTTTAAAAGAAACTAAATAGGCTAGGGGCAACAGTTACATTATCGTTGCACTGAAAATAAGCACGAAATTTCTACGGGTGGAAAATTCATATATTTTTTACAAATAAGGCTATCAAAATATCTCATACCGGCTGGCAAACTAAGAATGGTCGGCTATATCTTTAAAACTAGTTATTATAGAGCTTTGGGTAAAACCGGTTAAGGGAAAACGCTGAAAACTGTTTTTGAGTTTCCAAAATCCTCGCCGTCAAAAACAACTGTATAAAATTAATATTTTCTTCGTATTTCGCCTGAATAAGAGATATCGAAAGCATCTGCATTTTAATTCTTACACATAACATATCCTGATACTTCTTGTTTGCAGAACGAAAACTAATATTTGTTATTATTGATAATATTATTTTATTGTTGCAAATTTGTTATTTTTTTATTAAAATATTTGTTAAATAATAATATTTTTTATCAATGGTCAAGCCTACTTGGGTTAGTAAACGAATATCGTTGGCAGATATCATAAAGTCCTTCAATCATTAAAGTTCGAATTTTTTGAAAACCATCAGGCGGTTTATCGATATCACACAAGTAATACCTTTTTTCCTTAAAAATAATTAGTTTCTTAGATTTTTTATTCAAAATCGTGATTAAGTTTTAAAAACATGGTTGCATCGTTGCCATCCCTAATTATTATTGCATTGAAAATCAGCACGAAACATATCAAACACTTCTACAGGTTCTCATAGAAATATCCCACACACTATAAATAGCTGCAATCTTAATATGATTGTCATTTAGGTATCGCCATTATACTTTTTGCGATTTAGTTATCTACAACATACTTGCTTTCTTTAATAAGTTCGAATTTTGTATTGACACATATTGAATGAACATTAATTATTATTGAGATTTTAAATATTATTTTAGCAGTAAAATAATATATAGTGTGGTAAAATATCGATAATTAGGATTTAATAGCAACGGGTGCTAGTAAGATAAATCGAGATATGGTTTTCACTGACGGCTCTCATTTGGCTGCCTTTTGCTTAAAAAAAGTGGTATCGTTGCATTTAAATTTTATGAGAAAATTTGATTTATTTGCGGTTTTGTCAGAAAACGCCCTCTACCAGCCAGGTAAGAAATCGCAATCACCTTTAAGGGATAGAGCAAAAAGTGTTTTACAAAAAAGAATCGAATTTATCTCGGATTAATATAGCTATTACGCCTCCTGGCGGCCATTTTGGAAACTTAAATACAATTTCCAACATTTTCTCTTGGCCGCTTTACTAATATTTTTTTACTGCAAGTCTTTACGACAATTCCTCTTCGAGATATAGCCGAGTGCCATTCTTAGTTGGCCACCCGGTACGTATCTAAAGTACAATTTACTAGTTGCCTACCTGTATTTATGAGTAACAGAAAATAGTTATATATGCAACAAGTGACCTTTTTTTATGAATGGGAATATTGACAATCCCATGAATAAAAAAATGGTACTTTACACATGAGTAGCATACAAAATGTTTTCTACTACCGAAAAATATATGAAAAAACAAAAATAATATTAAATTACTTTACGCACTAGTGCGTAAAATAAATTATTTGACGCACTGCCCTAAACGTCAAAAAATATGTCAGATTTACTTTACGCACTAGTGCGTAAAATAACTGAGTAACTGAGAGTATGCTGCCCAAAACAAGTCGACGTTGCTCTCAATCAAACCTGTAGAAGTATTACTGGATGCATGAAAGCTACTCCCCTGGAAAAACTCTATAGAGCGGCAGGTTTCTCAACATCAACCGAACGCAGATAAGGCATTGAACATGTTGAGAAGTTTAAGCAAGTGTTTGATGAACGCCATATCCTGCACGGACATTAAGAACCAATGAGGAGACTAAAATCTAGAATTAGTTTCCTTCAGTCTGCTCCACTGGACCCACCAGATAACTTTCCCCAGTCGGAACTTCCCTCAACAGGCTCTACCCTGGATTGGAAAACCTGGAAAACATTAAACCGAATAAGAACAGGAGTGGCACCGGTGAAAACATATATGATCAGATGGGGGATACAGAAAGACCAATCAAACCAATTTTAGGAGATTCGGACTCGAAAAATTAAGTAAGTACTCTCTAAAACATATTTTTGGACACCGCAGATATGAAATACAGAAAAAAATACTAATTGATTATGAATTATTGTCCTACATTCATTGTTTATAATTGTTGGGCTAGTCCACTAAGTAAATAAATATAAATACTAAAAAAATTAGAATGTTATTTACTGATACAATGTAGAATAAAAATATCTAACGTTCAAGAAAGTGCCACTACCATCTCAAATGGGGAGTCCGACTATGTGCTTTAGACCCCAGAATACAAACAAGAAACAAAGTGAACTGAAAACAGAATTTTGGCGAAGACAAAAGTTTTATAAATGATGTTCTGTAATCTCATATACTCAGCTTAATTGGCTTTCAAATACAATTCAGAAAATAAAAGCAAACAAACATACACGTCGGTATTAATTGTGTTTCAGTGGTAAAGGGCTTTTCTTCTAATCCCACAAAACACAATTCAGCAACCATAACTAATAGGTCTGAATCTCTAGGAGCCATTACATATAATAGCCTTAAAATGATACGTGGAAGCTTTCTGTTCGATTTATATTTGAGAGTTTTGTCGATAAATCGTTACTTTAACCCTTGACTGGTGAAGCGGCTAATTGTTGGCATACTAGGTGACGTAGGGTCTTGAACCTGTTTTTTTTTTGAAGAAATTGAATAATAATGTACTTATTATATATTTGCACATATTACTTTAAACTACAAATAATTAAATATAGCATTTTACTGTGCTACCTAATGTTAAAATTCTTACTTAAAATTGACTAAATAATAGTATATTATGATATAAGTGTATAAGAGGGCCTTTAAAGCACGCGCGACATATTTCACAACACGACGCGCAGCGGAGTGTTTTGTAAGTCGCAAGGGCTTTAAAGGCATCTTATACACGTATATCATACGCTATTTTTTATTACGAATGCATCATAATCTCAAAAATTTTTTAAATATTAAACTTAAGGGATATATTGACGAATATATTAGTCTGTCACATTTGACATGATCAAATGTTTCTAAAGCAACCTTTAAAAAAGTAGGCGCATCATAAACATCATTTTATGCACGCTGCAGCGTGCGATAATCGTTGATTATGATGCATGCTAATTATGATGCATGCTAATAAAAACCGTTGTTCTTCAAAATCACCAAGCCCCAAATTAAAAGCTTAAAAATTATTAAAAAAAGATATATTATGTACAAAAATACACACTTCTCACAAACTTGAAACTATATTTTATTCAGTAGAATACATACTGAAATCTATCCGAAAAATATAAAGCGCAAAACCTTATTTCGAATCATATATGTAATACTGTCCGTTTCCTCGCCCGATTCCTAATATCAATATAGGCTGACTCACTGACGAATCATCAGTTTCTTTTGCGAGTAGCTTTTGCCGTTGAATAATCATAACACTCGGCCATCCTAGTCTTCGAGACTGTCCTCAGGCTCTCCGTGGTTTTCTTCTAAGAAGAGGAAAGCATGCTGATCACGATTAATAATTTGTATTGAATACTTCTTAGTATGTATTCAACATATTATCATAATTACATATTGATTATATGGACCTTGTACCTCATAGTATGTACCGATTCCATTCAATGACTTCAAATAATTCATATTGTATCCTATGCGTGTTTACTTGGTTATAATACCTCATAGTATGTACCATCATCGCCAAGAAACCCATTATGTAGGATTGTACAATCCAATACTTTTAAATTCAGTGCATATTATTTTGCCATAGTACTTCATAGTATATACTTCCGCCACATAGCCCACTATGTAGAATTGTACAACCCGATACCTTAAAAATTCAGTGCATATCATTTAACCATAGTACTTCATAGTATGTACTTCCGCCAAATAACCCACTATAATTTTATAATTGTGAATTCTCATAATTCAGTGCATATTATTTAGCCACAGTACTTCGTAGTATGTACTTCTGCTAAATAACCCACTATATTACAGATAAGCATTATGCAGTCTTACCTCTTAGAACTACCCATGGCTTAATCTTGTTCACTGCGACAATAGTCTTTGTACGTAACTTTCCCTCATATATTGTACTTACTACTTACTTCATATGGGTCGTTAAACAATACCTTAACTACCTTAAATAGATCCCTGAATTTGAGAAGTAGTATTCTGCTTGTTCCTGTACAAGGTGCATCCATCTTTATAACCATAACAATCTCTCCTTCCTTATAGACTCTAGCCTTCCTTCTAGCTCTATCAAGTTTAAACATAGCTACCTACCTCAGTTCGAATAATCACAACCAATAATAACGTTATAAGATAAACAATTATCATCTTAAGAAAAGCATGTACATACCCGCATGTCATCTATTTTAACGTTTGCCCTCCGACAATGTTGCACGCTATATACCTAGTTACCCATAAAACATTTTAAAAGTATGTTATTATCCAATGAACTTTCTGAAATATTTAATTTTTCAGCCAGAGACTTCTTTATAAGTGTCCATGAACTACCTGAATCTATTAAACAATTTTTTTACCAAACAATCGTATACTATAATATTTTAGCACATCTGTTTTTGTCATAAGAGCCCACAGCATTTATGTTATATTGTATATTTATTTATTACGGTAACATTGTGCTTTACTATGACCAAGTTTATTGCACGTTTCACATTTTACTACTGTCTTAGGGCAATTCCTAACAATGTGTGGCCCCTTACAATTATAACAAATTTTTTCTTTGGGAATGTTGACATTAGTTTTATTTTCAAAACCTTCACTAGTACTATCCCCGGCATTAATACTGTTTGACAAGCTTTGTGTATTAGTAACGAAAATATTCTTCTAAGTTTTATAAGTTTGGTTTGCATAATCTAAATAATTTGCCAAAAGTCCCACAGATTGAAAATTAGCGGCCCTGGCCGACAATTTTATATTTTCGTTACCAATCCCCTCTATAATACAATCAATTATACTTTCGTCACTAATATCTAAATTTAATTTCCGTAACATAGCTAATTTTTCGAAACAATAATCGCTTAACTTTTGATTAGGCAAATGTACATAATTTGCAGCTTCTACAAATAATTTCCAAACTTTACTCTACAAGGAAATGTTTGCAGTAACAAAAGCTTCATTTCGTCCCATTGTTTACACGCGTCTTTTAATGAATCATACCACTTTCTTGCATTTCCACGAAGTCTTATTATTAATTTATTGTCCCATTTATAAATAGAACTGATTTGTTCTACCTTTTGAATCCAATCTTTTGTAGATATATTTTCATTGGCGGGATCAAAAATAGGTAGTAGCGACTCATCAACACTTAAACTTGTATATGGCGTACTTACAGTTTGTTCTTCGAGTAATTTTTTACTTGTTTTTAATTGCTTCTTCAGTTTTGTAACCTTCTTACGAACACTACTTAATCTACTAGATGAACTAGAAGAACTTGATGAACTTGAATAGTCCCTACGACGACTTCTTTTTCCCATATTGCACGTAAGTCTATGCCACTTCTGATATATTATGTACAAAAATACACACTTCTCACAAACTTGAAACTATATTTTATTCAGTAGAATACATACTGAAATCTATCCGAAAAATATAAAGCGCAAAACCTTATTTCGAATCATATATGTAATACTGTCCGTTTCCTCGCCCGATTCCTAATATCAATATAGGCTGACTCACTGACGAATCATCAGTTTCTTTTGCGAGTAGCTTTTGCCGTTGAATAATCATAACAGATATTTGGTAAAAAATCACATGGGAGTGATTGGGCCAAATTCATTACTCACTACAATCTTTGCAATTTTTTTCCGTATATTTTGCACATATTGACGTCCTACAAATGATTATAGTCTTCTTATCTTTGGATATGGGACATTTTCCGCAACATTTTCTTTTATTGCCTTCGTTGTTTTTATCCACAACAACTGGGACACGAATCTGTAAGTCTTTTTTAATGGAAGCTCGTAGTTCACGTGGGAGTTTTTTTTTATACAGGATCAGTTTATTAGCAGGGGTCAAGAAAAGACCTGGCCGCGACCAATACCCTCAAACTGTTTTGAATTGTCATGTGTCTGGCTTGCACCGCCGCCGGGGTCGGCCGCAATGTGCTTAAATTAATAAAATTTTTTGTCGAATGTTATGCCCAGGTGCTTTACGTCCCTTTTAG
>JAEQML010076665.1:0-13250 GCA_016904865.1 Pissodes strobi
CTCATAAATAGGTAAAACTAATAAAACTAAGTTTTTTGAGCACTTTTTCCTCCAAAACACACATTACCTATAATGCCAAACGGTGTAATTTGAAACTGTTTCGATAGCAAAGTTAAATTAAAATTAACTGCAGCTAGCTGATTCATTACCAATTTCGATGCTAATACATAATTCTTAAATCAATATAGATTGTTTCTTCTCGCTAATTTGATGGAATAGTATATACACATTTAATCTAAGTGGCACGACTGATGCATGAGAGCTCGATAGAATATTGGCGAGCTTTGATATGTAGAGTTGATAAGTTTAGAAACAGAAATGGAAATGTGATCCAAATTCTTGCTATTTAAATGAGAATGTCAGTAATTTTTATTATCAATATTATAAATTTTATGGATTTATCTGGCTCTTTGCTAGAAATACGAATTCGTCGGGTTACAAGCACAAAAAAGCGCTTTTGAACAATTTGTCTTGAAAGATCCTTTAGAATGTTTTAAAAAACATGACTTGAAATGTGTTTGGCATTTTATGCATTGTTTCATATATTATTATGTTTTACATGACTGGAGTAATATGCTAGATAAGCAATTTAATTTAGCTTTCCAAATTATTTCTTTTTTGGGTTTTGTTAAACAATGCACTGACTTAATGTATTTTACATGTTATGCTTGACTTAGTGTATATTACTTACATGTAATTTTTTGGAAAATAATAGACTTGTTCTGTTTTATTCGTTTTAATTTATGTAATATGACAACATGAAATACATAAAAAACATTGGTATTGCATTAAAAATAATAGTGTCTAGTATTATTGTACTAGCAGCAGAAACCCTTAATACATAAAAAATTTAACTTTCTTCGATTCATATTTCAGTTTTCCTCTTGGGCAATAGATGAGCAAGGCAAAGTTTTGTACCAAACCTTAATGCTTGATGGAATAATATTTCTGTCATATAGCTTGATAAGGTCCTTTTCTTTTAGTTTAGCAACTGATATGGGTAGTTATTTTTGATATAGCTGCGGGATAATTGTATCTTTAAAGTTTCCTTCTTTGTTATTTTTGATTTGATCGTACTTATCAGCAAAACCATGCTTATAATGAACGGTGTTTGGGAGCTGCTTATCATACTTGAAGCATTTCACTTTCAACCAGTTAACATTATTCCCCCTTCTTTTTAGGTATTTATAGTAAGTTGCACAAAAACTCATCAAATTGCAATTCTCGCGTTTATTGCTCTTCCTACCAGCTCTTGCCATTTTCAACACATTCTCATATTCCTGCACACTGTAAATATCGACATGACGATTAGCTGTTTCATTTGAGCTATGCATAGAGCCGACCTTCATATAAGAATGTCCACTTTCCATACATTTTTGTTCAATAGCACAAAGAGTTGGATATATTCTCACAAGATGTAACAGAAGAGCTGTTATCTGGACATTTCTATTTTGACCTCCACGTGTGTCGGAAAAAAAATAGTTAATTGTTTCACTTCTGGAGATAATGGATTTATGTATATTGATAAGCAGCTACCAATTGCACAACTTCCACGTTTTCCATTAAATTCTGTCCAAAAATAACAGAAAACCTGACTCGGTGGAGTTAGTTTACGTAGATAGTACAATAAACCTACCCTTTGCATGTCACATGATGTAGATTTGGAACTCATATCACCAGTTGCCCTCTTCTTATCTTCATCTTTTTCTTTCATGGACTTTTTTCCTTCTTAAGTGTTCTTGGTACTTCAACTCAAACTCTTCTTTATCTGCAGCGCATGGATATTTTTTCCAAGTGAGACATTGGTCCTTCTCAGGTTTAAAAAATGATAAATTGTATTACGTGCAAAATATCCTTTTATGGGTAATAGGCTTACTCGCGGCAGTTGTTTTTTCTTACATTCTTCCAGAAATAAATCAATTATTTTATTAATATTAAGATTAAGGTATAGCTTTTGCCGGACTTGTGTAGTGGCTTTTGACGACTGGAAAACTCTCGATGTGTTTTTTCGCTCTTAGTATTACGTCCTCAGGAGGTTTATTGGCTGGAGCTTTTCGCCCTCGTTTATCTGTACCCCTGAATTATCCATTATCCCTTTCATTTTGAAATGCATTTACTATCGGAATGTTTGATATACTTACATAATGGCCACCTTGATGTTTACTCTCCATTTTGGCAAAAAATATGACGTCGCATTACTTCGTTGTTTGCTCTCTTCTCCTTTCCGATGTTTTCGATATTTCACTTCCTTTGATAATACATTCAAAATAATTAAATCTTTTTCCCTTAAGTATTCCAGTTTACAATATGTCTGACACAATACTCTACGATCATCTTCAGTGATGTTTGTTGTATATTTAACGGCAATCCACTGATTTGGGGATTTTGGAAATTTGTATTTTTCCTGTTATAGTTTTATAGGGTCGGCCTTGACTTCTTTTTTTTTCAATACTTCTTTTCCAGATTGAAGGTACTACTACATGTAGTTTTTTATGCTCGGTACACACACAAAAAGGAAAATCTTAGACCACTCAAAGTGCGGTGCGCGTGCGGAGAAGATGGTGGACGTTGGACTTGAAGCGCTGTAGGTTGTAGTTTTCGGGAAAGACGTTACTTGGAAGCCCACTTCAGAGCGAGGTAGTCCTCCAGAGTCCCACAACAGGGACGTCCTAGGTGTTTGCAACTGAATCGTATGTTGATGCACAGCTTGTGTCTGACGGATGTTTCTGTTTGGCACAACTCTGGGTGGAAGTGCTAGCTCGTTCGAACACCTTCAGTAGTAGTATCGAGAGTGAAGAGATAGGTCCCCCACTTTTCTTCTATGTTCAAGGCTATCAAGTTCTTTAGTAAATTGTCAATTCTGTGTCCTCCACAAGACGGACTACTGTCATCTATATGGAGTCCAATATTTTGAGCAAGGGTTTTTGGTAGCCTAACTCCACAAATGGGAACAGAGTTCCAGAGATGGTCTTATTTGAGCCTATAGAGCAGTAAGAGCTGATGAGGTGTATACAACTTTTTTGCTCTATAGAGTGCTCCTAGCTTTTGTGCTTATGCCTTCGCGATTTGGGCGACGTGATTGCGCCAAGACATGTTGTTTTCTACGTTGGTGACCAGCAAGCTTATGGGTGAGGCCAGAGTCAGTGTTTGGCCTCCGCTAGGAGGGTGTTTACCTTTTTTGAGAGTACAGCTGCTTGAGTCTTTCCTGCTCTAAACTGGACATTATTTTCCTCACCCTATTCCCCGATGGCGTTCGTATCCGCATTGATGGTAGCAATCTGATTTTCTCACTCGCGTTTGAAACGAGCAGCGGTCATTGGAGTCCACGACATGATTGAGGATACAAGAGTGCTGTCGTCTGCAAAGTTGTAGATAGAATTGTTTGTCCTGTCTAAGAGATCGTTGATATAAAGCCGAAACAGTGTGGTAGAAAATACATACCCTTGAGGGTCTCCGGTATTGACTGTAAATTCTTCCGAGAGATGTCCATCAATATCAACTCGGATGCTTCGATTCCTTAAGAAATTAGAAAGCTATAGAAGCAGTGCTGGTGTTAGTTCGTATGCCGTATGCTGCCAATTTGCTTAACAATCCGTCATGCTAAACTCTATCAAATGCTTTGGATATGTTCAGAGCTACTGCACAAGATTCGCCGTAGGTTTTGGGTAGGTCACGTAAGTTAGGGAATTTCCCGTTGATCCCCATACTGGGGATCGCTTATGATGCCTGCCGAATCCAGTTATTTTAAGGTCTGTCAATCAGTTTCTACATGACTTTGGACATGATGGGAACTAAGGCAATTGGACGGTAGTTATTTGGAATCGTTTTATACCTTTCTTCGGGATTGGATGCACTTGAGCTAGAAGGAAAGCATGCAGCTCTGTATGATAGAGAATAAAGCCTGCATAGTGGAGCTGTTAGTTCGGTAGTACATTTCTTAAGCACTATTGCTGGAACGCCATCCGGTCCTGTGGCCCTGTTAATGTCTAGGCTTTTGAGTATTCGTTTCACTTGGCGTTGGCGAAATACCCGACCTTGCATTGAGGAATTCACTCTCGGGAGAGTCTTTCCTTGATGTCTAAAGTAGAATTTGTTGCAAATGTTTCGGCAAGAATTTTCGCCTTTGTTTGGCCGTTTCCGCTATTGGCCAACATCTTTGGTCAGTGGTGGAATTGACGTCTTTGAGAAATCCTGATTAACAGCTTTGGCAACTGATCAAACGGGCCTTGATCCGCTAGGACAGTTGGGAAACTTGTTCTTGATCTGCTCCTTATATCCCTCCTTGCTCTCATCAATGGTCTGATTACACTGATCTCTAGTCGTGATGAATATATTTCGATTTTCGGCTGTTAGATTTTGGCGCCATTTGTGGTAGGCAGCATTTTAGCATTGACTGCTCTCTTAGCAGTTTTTCCCTAACCATGGTTTACTCTTTGAGATCACGCCACTTTGCAGATTTCTAGTGCCAAACCTTTCGAGGTACCTGTGCCTTTTGTATGTTGATAGCAAGTTCACAGGTTGCGGAGATAAGATGGTGGTCTGATGAGCCCAACGGAGGTTGGACAGTTACGGTGTAGAGGTCAGGATTAGTTGTTAAGAATATATCCAGGAGGCCAGCAAAGTCTTTTTGACGCTCAGGGATCCTGATAGGTTCGTTAACCAGCTGAGTCCGTGACTTATAGCAAAGGACTCGGCTTCTCGTCCTTTATCATCGTTTTTGTTGGAGTGTTTCAACCAACAATCCTAAACTTAACAGGATTACTCAATCTCATAAGACATTCGTTCGCCAAAATATCGATCGCACGTGTTTGCTTGTGACGTCAGTAGCAGTCCTCTACCGGATTGTTTCTATTCCGACAGTGCATTTTAAGACTTATAAAATCGTAGTGTTCAGTGTTATTTGAACAATTGTAATAATTTTAACTCGTGTGTAGAGTGGATACATTTGTGTTCATTGTATTTCTGTAAAAAAAACTATGAAAAAACAATGATTTTGACCTTTAGCAGAAGCTTTTAAAGTTGGTGTACTGGAGTGATCATAGACCGTGTTTTGATCTTGAACAAAAACTTAAAGTTTGAGTGCTGGCTGCTTGCTTATTTAGTATTATCTACACATATAATAATAGAATGTGCATATATTTATTTTACGTTTTTAGTGCAATAACCCAAGAATCGTAAATTCTATTACGATTCTTGTGTACCACCTACATATATAGTTATATATGCCTAATATATTATTATACTAATGATACGCAGGAGGAACGCAGTATTAATACTGTTTTTAAAACGAATAGATCCGAAGGTAACCGCTTCGTATCGCCCCATTTCGCTCTTAAATATTCTAGGAAAAGTTACCGAAAAGCTGTTGATATCTAGGATAAACAGTGAGGTTGAAGATCTTCGGATCTTGCCCCCGGAACGCTACTTTGCTCGCGGTGAAGATCGCACAAGACGCCTATAATGGCTTCAACGAGGAAAAATCAACCACATTGCTTCTGCTCGACACCAAAACAGCCTGCGAAAGGATATGGCATAACGTCTTAAGCTGTCATTGCACCTCACGGCATGAATTGCTTATAAGCTGTTTACCATGCATGACATGCCACTGCACCTCACGGCATTAATTGCTTCATATCTTCCCCATCGCACCTTTTCAATGCGAATCCACAGTGACGTGTCGCGGAAAAAGCACATTAAATCAGGTGTGCCTCAAGGAACAGTATTGTCACCGCAATTAGTCATTATACAGCTGACATCTCCTTACACCCCTCCAGCGCCGTTGGCCTGTACGCAGATGATGCCGTGATCTACTCAGATTAATCTGACGTATCTACAGGCCGCGAACATAGCCTAGAACTTCATCTTGATCTTCTAGTCCCTTATTACAAGGACTGGAAGATCAACCTTAACGTGTCAAAGACCGAACTAAGTATTTTATCTCGAAAACGCAATATTGACATGACTCCTGTAGTCAATAACAACACGGCAATTATGCCGAAAAATCGAGTAAAATATTTGGGGATAGTCTTTGACCAAAAACTCAATTTCTCCAAGCAAATTGCTGCAATACAGTGCAGATTTCGGTCTGAAATTCGGCCCTATTTTCTACCACTTTTTTCTACCAAGAATTAAGGTCACCCTAGCTGCCACCTCGATCAATCCATATACCGCCCGTTTCAGTTTCTCAAAATTGAACAGCCCACAGTTCCGTTAAACAAATGACCATCTCATATAACCGCGGAAGCTATTGGCAGCATAAAAACCGCTGTAGATGGCGCCCCCACCTCGATAGGCCGAGGGGAGGAGTTGGCCGCAGCATATAAAATAAGTCTTCTCACGCTTGAAGCTGAAGCCTCAGCATTGCCCGCATCGCTGCACTTGCTGTCCTTTCCCAGGCAAACACTCTAAAGGTACGCGTCCATTAATCGTCATCAGACGGACGGTACGCGTCGGAGGAATCGGATTTTTTTGTGTCCTGCATTTACTATCACGGATTATTGGAGTCGGTATCAGCATTTCCCTCCCCAGTTAGAGTAAAGTGCTATTGAAAAAGCAAAAGCCCACGTGTACTTGTCGGTATTCGCAGTATCAGCATCGGCAGTGTCCGAACGAAAAGGATTTTGATTTAGTCTTCGGAATCCCGTGCGGAAATGCCGAAGTGCTGTCGCATATTGGTTCGCTGCCGATAGGTAAAAGCAGTCATATTGAAACAGTGCAGTTAATTTAAAAAACCGATTTGTACGATGCGTACCGTCCGCCCTATGCCGATTAGTGGACACGTACCTTAAGTTTCCAGCAACCGCGATATGTTGCATGACCTTGACTGAGGCATTTTTTTTGCTTCAGTCCTCTTGCAAAGGCGTTGCCTATAATACCCTAATGTGCACTGCAAGTAGGAAACGGCGCGGCGAGGAGGCAAGATACCGATGGACTCTTTTCTTAAAGATGTTTACACTGTAGCCAACAGGGAACAATTCGGTTCGTAAGCTGTTCCAGATGCTCGTCACACGCTAGAAGAAAGAATTTCGGTAGAGGCTGGTTCTGGGTGTCCTCTGTTGAAGAGCGTATCCATACTTCTAGAGCTTCTAGCTCGTCGTGTGAAACAAACAAAGCTGGCACTGGAGGGAATCAGAGTTGACAGTTCGGTCGAACCCCCTCCGTGATAATATCGGGCAAAAAGGGAGAGATTACCCACTATCCGCCTATGTTCCAAAGTGTGAAGGGAGCGGGTCAGTGCTTCGTCATTAATAAGTCTAACAGCTCGGTTTTGGATGGAGCCTAAGAGCGCTAGAGTATGTTTGGGAGCAGAACTTCAAATGTGAGAGCAATACTCCAGATTAGGTCTGATTTGTGCTTTATAGAGTGCAAGCAGCTGATGGGAGCTGAAGTTTTTTTTGGATGGAAAAGTACACCCAGTTTTTGAGAGGCACACTTGGCGATACCTCGGACATGCTCATCCCATGAAAAGTTAGTGCTTGCAGTTATTCCAAGAAGTGAAAGATTGGAGGATGGAGAAAGGATTTCCCCCTCCATGATGATGTCAAGGTAGTTTCCTTTAGTTTTTCTACGGGAAAATACAGCAGTCTGCGTCTTTTTGGCATTGAAGGTTACAAGATTGTTGGTACCTTATTTTTTTTATGGCAGTGGCACACACACAAAAGGGAGATCCTATGGCGCTCGACGAGCGGTGTGTGCGAAGATGTTGATTGACACGGTTCTTGAATATGTGTAGGTTGTAATTAGTGGGAAACAGATGTTCTGGAAGTGAGTTCCACAGTGATGCAGTGCGTCAGACAAAGGACTTCTGGTAAAGCGATGTTCTAGGTGTTTCTAGTTGTACGACGAACTGGTACGCTCCTGCCGTCTGTCGGGACTGTCTGACAGGAGCTGCCAGGGGCGGGATTATGCGGGCCAAATCCTGGGAACATCTGCCGTGAAAGTATCTGTAAAACAGAGAGATCTCGGCCACATGTCTGCGATGTTCCAGACTATCCAGATTCCGGGTCAACTCCGGATCGCCGACGAGACGCACAGCCCTCTTCTGAAGGGAATCTAGCAGCATTAGGGGATGCTTTGGTGCGGCACCCCAGATATGTTGCGAAATAGCGCACCAAGCTTCTGGGAGGCTGATTTTGCGATGTTAGCAACATAGTCATGCCATGACATATTGCTGTTGACCGAGACACCCAGCAGCCCGATTGAGGAGGATGAAGGAATGGTCGATCCTGCCATAATGATGTCAGGGCCCGCTGTATTGGCCCTCTTAGTAAACGTTGCTGCTTGGGTCTTTGCTGCATTGAACTGGACCAAATTTCGGTCGCCCCAAGTTTGAACTTTCTCCAGGTCTTGATTAATTGCTGTAATCTGCTCCTGTCTGCGGCGATGAGTCTCAGTCGCTGGTAAGGGTTTTTCTGATCTAAAGTGGGAGACAAGGGTACTGTCATCTGCAAAACTGTAAACATGATTATTCGTTTTGATCAGCAGGTCATTAATATAGATGAGGAACAGAGTTGGTGAAAGTATTCCGCCCTGAGGCACGCCGGCGTTGATGGTGAATGTGTCCGAGATGTGTCCATCGACTGCAACGTGTAGGGATCGGTTCTTAAAGAAACTGGCCAGCCAGCTGCAGAGAGAGGCGGGCAGCCCCAAGGACGGCAGTTTGTTGAGCAGTCCGTCATGCCGAACTCTGTCGAATGCCTTTGAAATATCCAACGCAATCGCTCGAGACTCTCCGTAGTTTTCAATTGCCCTACTCCATATATGAGTGACATAGGCCAACATATCTCCTGTCGATCTCTCTTTGCGAAAGCCGTATTGATTATCGCTGATTATTCTGTTGCTCTCGAGGTACTTGAGTAGTTGCTGGTTGACTACACGTTCCATGACTTTGGAGATTATTGGAAGCAAGGCAATTGGGCGATAGTTTGCGGGCGTGGTTTTCTTGCCTTTTTTGGAACAGGTTGCACTGTACCTCATTTAAGAATTGTGTTTAAGTCTCGATTGATTGAGTCAATCTGTTGTCTTCTTAGTTGTCCCAGAGTCGCCGATGATAATGGTTTGTCAGAAGAAATGGATGATACAAGACTGCTATCGTCTGCATAGCTGTAAATGGGGTTTTCAGTAAGTTTTACTAGGTCACAGCAGAAACAAAGTTGGAGACAAAACCGAATCCTGCGGACCACCAGCATTGATGGCACTGAATACTTCTTTTATCTAAAAAACTAGACAATAGTGTATGCAGAGCCGGTAGAAGGCTATACGTTGAGAGTTTGTCCAGGAGTGATTGGTGCCACACCCGGTCGAAGGCTTTGAAGATGTCAAGAGCAATGACTCGGGACTCTCCGTGTTTTTCCAGGGTTGAATTCCAGATGTGTGTTACATAGGACATCAGATCTCCTGTTGAGCACTTCGCACTAAATCCATACTGTTTATCAGATATTATGTTGTTCTGTTCAAGATATTTCAGGATCTCGGTGTTAATGACATTTTCGATTACCTTGGCCACTACTGGGATTAAGGATATAGGGCGGTAGTTACTGGCAATATCCCTCTTTCCCATCTCAGGTACAGGTTGCACTCTAGCGCGCTGAGGGCTGGGAAAATATCTCTAGTGTAGCATAAGGTATATGGTTTGGTTAAAATAAGTGACAGCTCCGTGCGCATTGTTTGAGAACAATGGGGGAAATTCCATCCAGTCCAGCGGCCTTTGAGCAGTCAAGATGACGAAGTAACCCTCTTATCTTTTTTTGCTTAAAAACGATTTCTGGCATTGTTGTGGCCATCCTAGGCAGCATTGGTGGAGTCTTTCCTTGTGCATCAAAGGTGGAATTTCGTGCAACCGTTGAGGTAAACGAGTCTGCCTTTTCCCTTCCAGTCACTGGAACGGAATTGTCTTCGCGCAATTGTGGTGGAAAACTTAAAGATGAAAAGTTTTCCTTTTCGGACAGTTCAAAAGCTCCTCGCGGACTCTGGTCAAAATCAGCTTTGGATTCATCAATAATTAGTTTGCAGCTATTTCGTGCATTCAGCAAAGCTCGCCGCGAAACAACCGAAGGGTTGTTGCGCTATTTGCGATAAGTTTGGTTCTTTTTGGAAACCGCGTGAGTACACCGTTTGTTGAACCATGATTTTCCAGGATAGGATCGTTTATTAGAGAAAGGGATTGAGGTCACCATCCCAATGAGAATGACATCTGTAATGGATTCAGCAATTACAGGAGGATCGCTGGATTTAAAACAGACGTCCCTCCAAGGGAATGATAAGAAAAAGTCACGAAGTTCACTCCAGTTTGCATTTTTATAATGCCACACTTTGCGAGGAAGCGCTTTAGAGGACGGTGGAGTTGGACAGGTGGACAAAGCTGATATAAGCCTGTGATCATAGTTACCCAGTGGTGATGTAATGTTTATCCCATATCATCCGTTAGGGAAGAAAACTTTAGCCACGGGATGTTGTGAACATTAAAGTCCCCCACGAATGTTATTTCAGCATCTGGGTGGGTGGTTTGAAGTTTGTCGAACGTTAGTGAGAGATAAGGGAAGAGTTGTTTACAATTGGGCTCATTTGGAGAAAGATAAAGGATGCAGATAAATTTGGTAGCATCCTTTAGAGACAGCTTGAGCCAAAGAACATAAAAATTTGCCGATTCCTAACTCTCCTCTCGGTGACATGAGGTGTTACTGCGGATGTAAGCGCTAACACCTCTTTTAAATCGATACTAGGTTTTTCTGTCTGGAGATGGTGATGGGCAGAATTAATGTAGGCATTAAGACCTTTGATGTTGCTTAAGTCAATTCTTAAGTTATTTTTCTTCGATGTGAATCCACCCCGTACACCCTCCACCCGGAGATCCGAATAGGAGGGTATTTTACCTCCTGAATATTTTGTATTGAGTGAATCCATCATCATTTTAATATCATCAGTAACATTATGCCTTGACATTATATATATTGTATATATTTTATGTATGTATGTTCTGCTGGACCCAGGCAATGCCTAATAACATAATTGTATATTTGTATATACCTGTGTTAAGTGTTGTGTCGTCCAACGTGAAGCAGGTTTTTCATGCTTTCCCTGCCTTATCTCTAATAAAACAATCCGGAAAACTAGAAACAAAGCACAAACAAACCTGTCGAACAACCCACGTAGCCAAAATAAAGAGATATATCCCATATAATTCTGATAGGACATCATTGCCGCTTACCTTTTGCGAATTAGGGCCGACATCAGCCCGCGTCCTAGGATGTTTAGTCCACTAGTGAGTGAGAGCATAATACAGTGCGCACAAGAAACTCGCTATACAGACACCTAATACATTTTACACTAGGTTCTAGGTACAAAAATAATGCAATGTTGAAAACAAATGTTTATCTATTTATCTACAAAGCAGTGATGTTTTGATATGCCCAATATCGACAGTTATCGGGCATGTGTGTGAACACGTTGTTATATATCGAGTGTTAGGATTCGTAGCTAAAATTGAACTTGCATTTTAAGTTTAAGTCTCTCCGTGTTGATAAAAGGATCACCAGATAGTTTGTGATTGATACAAATTTTTTATTCACTCTATTATTCGATTGGCTTTCAATTATGAGAAGTTTGTTTTTTTTTCCAAACGCAACTCTCAAAGAAAATATGCCATGTACGATAAAAAATAAGAAGTCTAAAATCATTTCCAGTAATACCAAAAGTGTCATGCATATGCAGATAAGCAAATACATTTGACTCTATTACTGCAAACTTTTTAGAGTTGTGCAGGAAAATGATTGCTTTTACATCAATTTGGTGTCAGAATAGTGTGGCGAAATGATATTAGATATGAAGAGCGGAGTAGTTTGTACATATATTACCTTAATTAAGTCGAATGGTGTTAATTGCATAACGTAATTAAACGAATAGCCAGTTTTGGTATTTTAAATACGTATATCGCATGTTCCGAAGTCGCATCTCTGGTAAGTATGTTATGTTGATATCATCGTATAATTAGATATTTATTTTAATGTAGTACTGTATTATCAGATGTTAATATCAGTTTTATGCAGCTATTTTATAACATCTATTTTTTTAAATAAAAAAATTGAGACACTGATGTGTAAACATATGTCCTATATCGACATCATGGACATGAAAATCTAATACCGCCCTAGCGGCCAACTTTTAAGAAGCGCCACTTGAGTCGTTGCAATCGAGGCCATCCTTCGCGGCCGTCCTGGATTAGCTTGCTCCCCAATGCGCATGAACTATGATGTCACAACGGTTTACACATTTCCGTCCCCACATTTCTAAGCCAAAGTCAAAGTCAAGTATGCTTTATTGCCACAAAAAAATTCAAATAATTTTATGGACAAAGCGAATCAAATAAATAAACTAACCATGTAGAGCAAATACAAAACAAAACAAAACTTAATATATACAATAATATATACATTCAAAATAGAACAAGCAATTTTCAAGTTGAAATTGATCACGATTTATCAAAAAACTATATTACAGAACATTATAAGCAGTTAAACCAAGTCCACAGAAAGATAATCCTATACCTACTATAAAATTCTCTTCGCCGCCGCACATGATGCCCAAATAGAAAAATTTAATAACTATTAACAATTAATTGAAATTAATGGAGAAAAAATTAATCCACGTAAAACTCATTTATAGAATAATAAGGTCTTTCTAGTAGGTAAGCTTTCATTTTGTCCCGAAATTTAGCAAATGTAGGGATGGATTTAATATGTAGCGGGAGTGTATTGTATAACTTTAGTTATAAAGAATAGAAGTTTTTTGTTAATTCAGAGGAGGGAAAAGGAAGGTAGATGTTCTGACTCAAATTTCTTGTTGGGTACTCATGTTGTGGCCTTTCGGGAAATATAGTTCGATATTGTTTCTAAAATAAACAAATCAGGTAGTGGAAGAATTTTATATTTTTTAAAGTAGTATTCGCAATGAGCTCTACCATTAAGACCAAATAAATAATGAATAGCTCTTTTTGAAGTTTGAAATTTGTACGAAATTGATTGGTGTTACAGCAGCCCCAAGAAGGAAGGCTGTAGCGAAGATGAGATTCAAACAAATAGCAGTAGACAAATTTAGTTCCTGATCGAATTGCGAAGCAGGCCGAAGATAGTTTTCTTGTTAAAGAATCAATATGTGCGGCACACTTAAGGTTGGCACTAATATTCAAACCTAGGAATTTAGCCGATCCAACGTATTTAATATTGCTGTTGTGAAGCAGCAAAGGTTGTTGTAAG
>JAEQML010076666.1:0-13247 GCA_016904865.1 Pissodes strobi
TGTACTTCGCCAATTCGCCATACAACCAGTCGTTTGTATGTGCATGTGCCCTATTGGTCTAGAGGTCTGCATGGCTGGACTTCACTTCGGCGTCCCGGGTTCAAACCTCGTCGGTTTTTGGTGTGTCTTACGCGGCGGTATGAGGGTAATCTCGGCAAATGCGACGGAAGTGAAGGACGGAAATGTGGGGACGGAATGTATTTTAACCGATGTCGTTATAGGATATGTTTACACATCAGTATCGAGTACTAGCAGACTCGCTCAATTTTTTTAAGGTTATAGTAGTAGTAGTAAATTCTCTATTGGCCTTTTGCTTGCACAAATTCAGCCAGAAGCATTGAAATGCATGTAATTACATGCATTTCAATGGTCAGAAGAGACCCCTATCCGGCTTAGTTAGAGCTGAGGCGACCCATCCATGTGTAACTTCACCTGGTGGATAGAGATACTATTTTTAGAGCCTCCAGTATGTCCAGTATGTACTTCTGGGACTTGTACTTGCACGGCTTGTTTTAAGGTTCGAACAGCACCGGCTGGACGTTCACAAACATAAAAATCTGATGCTTGTGCGGGGCTCAAACCCTCGGCTGGACGTCCGAATCTTCTACGGGGAAACTACCCAGTCCCTGAAAGATCACCATAAGCCCCCAAAACTCACATATATGTATATGAAGCTGGAATAAAGGAATCAAAACGGTCCCTGAACGTTCGCCACGCGTTCCCCAAATTGAAGACGAAAGAGCCGATACCCAACACGTGACGAGCGTCTCGCGAGAGCTTTAATGTTGGCTGCCGTCAAGGTCGAATGTTACAATGAACCAATGCCAGAATGCTAACCCAAAACTAGCCCAAGACATACCAAATATATTGTCTTATAATATATTTGAGACATACCCAAATTTTCGTTACCAAAGGCTACCTATACTACATAGGTGGCCTTGCGTGGAATGTATTCACAAAGAAGGAGGATTCTTTGTGAATGTATTCACGGAAACACATGCAAGCTGCTGTATATCCACTATAATACCGCTTTTATTAAATATATCCTGGTTTTTAGGTAAATAAAGCAAAATATTTCATAAAAAGTGCATCCAAAGTACGGGCACGTATTACAATAAGTACTATCACTTTTCGCATGACCCTCCGTTCGCTGCGCTGCCTACGGGGATTCAAGAAAAGAAAACTAACCCAAGACATGCCCAAAATCAAGAAAAAAAACTGTTTAGAAACTTGACCTTAAATAAAATAAAAGTCACGGGGTGTGAACCCGAGCCGCCGTCGCCGATAGTTGCCGCTGCCGAGTTGAGACCTAGACCTCTCGACCACCACGGCACATATTGAAAGTCGATTGCATCGCGCGAATGCAATCGCTCGAGTCAACGCTACCTACACTAGATGGCGCTAGAGTCGGTAACGAAAATTACATCGGGTCTACAGACGCTTTTGTCGCCGAATTGAGACCTAACCATCCAAATCTTTAGACCACGACGCCTCTTGCTGCAAATTGATTGCATCGCGAAGACATCGAATGAAATCGTTCGAGTCAACGCCCCCTACACTAGATGGCGCTAGAGACGCTTTTACCTTGACGGCAGCCAAACTAAAGCTGTCGCGAGACACTCCTAACACGTGTTCACTCGACCGAAGACGAACCGGAAGCGATATTTCAGTTCGTAGTGCATTTGTGAATGCATGCGATTTAACGACCTGCAAATATATGTCCCTCCGCTCGCTCCGGGGCGCAAGAACAAAACCTAACCAAATGCTAACCCAAGCCATACCCAAGAAAAACCCAAAAATCAAGAAAAAACTGTGTACTTAAATAAAAACCAAAACCGACGGGATTTGAACCCGGGTCGCCGAAGTGAAGGCCAACCATGCAGACCCCTAGACTCATGATACAATAAACCTAAGATATGATATCGCGCAGGCGACGATTCTCCTGTGACCGGTCTCGCCGGCCGGCATTTACAACAGGAACGAACGTGTGCTTAGCATTTGAGATTCGTATGGTTTATATTTAAATTTTGTTGGCATCACTGTTCCTTAGACGGTGTTTGTTGGTATTTTTAACTAAAAAACGTTTAATAATGAGGTGTGTTGTGGACGGATGTAAGGTGGATAACCAAGGCAAAAACTTTGATAGGAATATTTGTCCCAAAGACAAAATATGTGTAATAAAAGGGTTCAGCTGTGTTTCCGTAAGGATAAATTTAATAAAACTTCTGCACGTATTTGCTCAAAACATTTTGAGGAAGATTACTATGTACAGGGTGGCCCGTTTAAGACGGGCCTATACTTTATCTCGAAGACTACGATGGTTGCAAAAAAAAAAAATACAAAAGTTGTTCCTAGTCAAACGATCTTTACTTTTGTGTATTTTTTCAATAGTTACTTTTTTATATACAGGGTGGTCATAGAAAGTTACACTTTTTTAAATGAAACACTCTATATTTTATTACATTTTTAGATTCTACTTAAAATTTTAAGCATATTAAATTTGATGTATGATGTTATACCTCTAGAGTTAGTCGTTTCACAGCTATAAACAGTTGAAAATCGGTACTTTGGCTTCTTTTCACATTGGTAGCAGGAAGACCATTAAAGATGGAGTAAAATTAATTCCACATTCCTATCCTAACTTACCAAGAGCTATCTGATGGTGCTAACTGATGGTACGTACCGAGGTACCAGATTTTAGTGAAGGGACTATTCGAATACAAATAATCGAAGTATTCGATTCTGGCTTGCATTCGAATGCATTCGATTCTCAACGAAGAATTCGAATACCAGAAATATTCGATGCGCTAACAACGACTTAATCGTCCCTCGAATGCTGATTGAATCGAAATAAAATATGAATCGGCACAATTCGCGTCAAAAGCGATTATAATATAACTTGTTCGATTATGCTGGTCTGCCGTCTGAGCAACAAATAATAGCTGGCTTTGTTTTGTATTAATATGGTGAACAATAAACAAAAACGCTATACTATAGAAAGTATAAAATAGTGTGTTACTGTGGTAGTTTATTAATCGTTGAATATTTTGGTTCAGTAGTAAACATATTATTAATTTTAAAGGCGGCAGTCGGAGTATGACATACATATTTTTGCAATATGCAGAAATAAGGAGTTTTGGGAATTCAAATTTAAATTATTAAAAAGTCATGCTTTTATTAAATCTTATTTTACCAATATTTTATTTTTTAATCGTGAATGCTTTCGCTAATCTTTGTAAAAGATTTTGCTCTTATGCTTAAATATATCAAGAATGAAGACTTCAAGATCAAACAATCCAGAATCAGACAATTTGTAAATTTGAATTCGAGAACGAGACTTTGAAGTCATTCGAAATCACGAGAGGTTGAATTGCTAATTGAAACATTTGGGATATCGCGATAATTCGGATCTTTGTATTCGAATAATCATTCGATTCTCAAAAGTATTCGAATGCAAGATATTCGATTCTAAAAATCATCCGATTTTCCCTTCACTACCAGATTTGGTACCTATGGTACCACCTGCCAATGGTACCTACCGAGGTATCGGATTTGGTCCCCATGGTATCATTAAGATAGGAATGTGAAATTAATTTTACTCCATCTCTAATGGTCTTGCTCTCATCAAGATTTGATAAATTTAACAATTTCTAAAAAAAAGAAACATGACTAAAATTATTATTTAAGAAAACGTATTATGATCGATTTTCTTTTGTTTGCTCTCGATTGGCCAATACTCAATAGACGTCTTTTAGATAAGAGTAAAAGTTTATTACGTTTTTCAAAAGATGCTGGCTTTAATACAACTATTTTGATCCATTAATCATAAAAGTTATGTTGAATATTAGTATTTTTTTATTAAATAAATAGTATTAATATGTAATAATTAGTTTTTAATTTCACCCAGGCACAAATTTCCTTGATAAATAGAGAAAATAGGTGAAACATTATGATTATGTGCCTATAGACGTATGCATTTCAATAGAAGCCAATCACGCAACGACGTCACTGCGCGGAGCGAACGAATTTGAGACGGCTAGGTATCATACCTTACGTTTATTGTATCATGCCCTAGACCATCAATCTGCTGACTTACAAACAACTGGTTGCATCGCGAAGAAATGCGTCACCTCACGTAGCTAGCCAATCACGCGCATCTCATTCACAAATGCACGATGAACTGAAATATCGCGAACCGGAAGTCAAAATTGCTCCAGTCCAGCATTGGATATTGGATTTCGGTATTCCTGTATCCAAGTACGCTGTTTATCTTTCTGTCTCTCTTTCGACTCGCCTTTACCGAATAGAAAGCGAGAGAGCGATAGTAGTAGGAGTAGTCCGACCGTCAAATCTAACGCAATTCACGCCATTCGTCGCGATTGAATCGGACTTTTAGAGGACACCTACCCGTTTTACACTATAACAGATTTTCTCTTATATATTCGCAGTGTATTTGGATCCATAGGATAATGTTAATAAGCTAATTTTGGTAAAGAGGTATTTCTAACACGTGTACTGTGTTACATGCGACTTTTTTTTAATCTAGAATATATCGGTTAATTTTTATGTGTTTTTATGATATTTAGCTTTGGGGGCCCGACGCAGAGTGCGTCGTCTGCGTCACCTTACATCCGCCACTATGCAAAGTACAAAACAACTTCTGCTTAGTCACACAAACAAAATAAAACACGATTAACACCAAGTTTTTTAACAAAAACAAATTCTCCATATGACTGCGTGTTAAAAACGTATCACATGTGATCGCAGCGCCAGCTATGACGAGCCTGTGAACTATTAGAGTTACAAAAGTAAAGTCTATACGAAGTCAGTGTAAACGGCTAGGAAATTGGGGTACGATCAGTTTCTTATAGATTTGCATTGCAATGCATGAAATAATAATCAAAATCCTTATTGACGGCTCCTCGTAGATAGTCTACGTTGACTTGAGAAGTCTGTCCGCACAAAATATGAGCGATATTAGAAAACTAGCGCATTTCATTGGTCCCTGCGAAATTCCTTAATTGTTTTTAGAGTTAGAGCATTTAAATCGTATGATGTTAACGAAAGTCAGTGCTATACCGCGTGGTTTCAGTTTACGTGTTTTGACAAATTTGTTTTGTTAGTTTTGTCAATATTTGCTTTGTACTTTGCTGCTTTTGTAATTGTTGTTTGTGAAAATCCCAAAACCAATGCCGTTGCAGAGCTTTGAGAGTTTCGTAATAAAAACTTACATATCCAAACACAAAGAATTATTTTAAATATGTATACATGTTTGAAAAGTGAAATTGCAGTAATTGCAAATTAAACGGGCCTTGTTCTCGCGGCAAACGAGTGATTATACTGCGTGCAGGAAGTGTTAAGGGCTGTGTACCCAATACTTTAATATTTTCTGCCAAAAATATAAAGCACTCTTCGGCTGATTATCATGAAGACTAAGAAGACGTGACCGTCAGTCTATTTGAAAAGTGGTTTACCGAACAATTGCTGCCGAATATTCCCTCAAATTCCGTTATTGCAATGGACGGACAATCCGCCTTCATATAAAAGATCTCAATAGCAGTAATAAAAAGGACGATGTTCTCAAATTCATGGAGAGCAAAAATATGGATATTTCTCAAAAAGTGACAAAAAAGTGTTATTGGAAGCTATTAAAAAAAAGAACTACAAAAGAATATGTCATTGACAAATTATGCGAAGCACATGATCATACTATTTTGCGGCTTCCTCCCTAGTTCTGCATATTTAATCCGATTGAGATGATGTGGGCTACCATCAATAAAAACTTAGAAAATATAATCAATCGGCAACTAACAGTGATTTCGTACTAGGAAATATAAGGACAGTAATTGATGAAGTAAACGCAAGTGGCCTTTGGATGAACTGTGTCCGTCATGTGATGGAAAAGGAGGGCGAATATTGTATTTTACCGGTAATTGACCCCATAACAATAACGCCAAATTTAGATTTCAGCTCTGCGGATTCAGATAGTGACTTTTTTCATGAAGGTGAGTGAAACCGTTGTTTGAAAACAACGGTGAAACAATATTGTAACGAACGCCGATTTACCCTACTCCATTTACTTACTTTAATTTCGGCCTTTTCTTCACCTCCTGTGCATTGTCTGTAACCGGGTTCGCAGTACCAGTGTGTTGACACCTTAATTTCGACGTAAAATAATTTCCTTTACAGTGGGCAATCACCCATATTCCGCTACCTAGTTGAAAACCACTTTATGCCTCTTACCAGTACTTATTTCCACACTCAGTTATATGTAGTATATTTTATTATATTAAAAAAAAGGTAGGTAGGCCACCTCAAGTTTGCCTTTAAAATATTAAACCCACAAATTTTTTATCCATTAATTAAAATGCATTTACGCACACAGCAGTTTCGTTTTAATAAAATACAACAACAATGGGATATTAAAATGAATTAAAATGAACTTTTCGCCGCATCAGTGTTGATTTAGATAATACATCAACGATGGTCACACACAACACACACATTTGAAAGGGATCATATTCTTCTATTAAAATAAAACGGTTATATTTATTCTCTTAATATCTTTTAAATTGACCTCGTATCTACAGGCCGCCAAATAATCAACATTTGTACTGCAAATAATTCGTCCGTTTAGGCCGGCTATTATTATTAAGGCAATAAGAATTTCTTTCAGTGAATTAACCTTCCTGTTTCCTGGAATGTCCAATCTTTTACTGGTAATTACCTGCAGTGATTAAATTGCATACTTACAATTACTGAAAATTTCTACGTTCGTGGCTTAGGGCCCAGATAATTTTGTATAATGGTTAATTAAGGAAAATGCAGATGGATTAAAGTTTTAGTAAGCTCTTTAATGAGTAATTCTTAATAATAACATACTCGACCACACGGTCTCATGAAAATTAATACAGGGTGCCTTTTTCATGGCGTACTTTTTCATAATCGACACTGAATTATATTGTTCATATAGCATCAAAACAAATAGTCACTCTTAACCTAGTACCCTATGCATTATTATTAGCTTAAAATTACACTTACTGTCTCTACTCGCTATTGCTATTCCCGGAACCTGCTGAAGTAACCTTAATTGCGTCTGGATACCATCTGTTCTCTTGCCGAATTTCACCCTTTCGTTGCTTGCGTAAATATTCACACTGTTCCAGATTTTTGTTGTAATTACTTAGTTAATTTTAATAGCCCCCAATCCCCATACTTCCGAGGCGGTCGCAACTAAGACCATATTACCGACGAGAATATTACTAATTTAACATTGTTAATAATAAAATTTTTCTTTCGGCCATAAGAACCGACTGGAACTAGAAACGAGTATACGAGTGACTTTTCGTTGTTAAGAGCATGCTTTTATAGACGGAATTGCTACGCGTTCTTCCGACAAAAATCCAGAAGCTCCAGACACCTGTATCGAAAAACGCGTGACATTGCGCAATTTTGCTCTCATTTCGGCGAAAACATAGGTCGGTTATTTTCCAGTATTTTTTCATACCTAGCTTTTGCTTTTAGTGCACACGCGTGTTCAAAGTTCAAGAATTCCTTAATAGGTATTCTTTTCGTTCCTTTATTTTTAATTCGCTTGACGCCGCCTTGACCAATGAGGTTGGTTTTAGAGCAAGATTTTTCGGAGAACATGCATGAATGCTGAACTAGGTGGAAAATAGTCCGCGCGTAAAACCGAGTCTACTGCATTCCGCATTTCTTACCGGTTATTGGAATTATAGTTCAAGGGTAAATTACTTTTCCAAGAGTTATTTTTATTTGAACGATTAAAATTTAATTAAAAGTTTTACATTTCTTCAATTAAATCGGGTACCCTGGCCCGACCATCACAATAATATATAATCCTATTTTTTCTTATTAACTTTTTGTGTAATGCTGACATAAAAAAAAGTACGTTTAAAACCCAATTATGCTAGCAATCAAGCAAACGTTGTCTAAAATATTATGTATTATACCTGTGCGTAATTATGAAAAATATAATTATTTCAATATTTTTCCATTTCTACCGTCGCATCGCGTCGCACGCCTATGCCGAAATATTCAAAGGAAATGCCGGGTGTCAATCCAGTTTTGATTTATTGTTCTTTACATTGACTTCGTATAGACTTTATGACTATTTTCTTCGTTTCTAGTGCTCCTTGGCCAAAGACTGGCGATAGCAGTGTTGCCAGACCTTCTTTTGGAGAATCCGCCACAACAGCTTAAAAATTCCGCTACACGCCCCCGCTGCGGTGCCGGTTGTTAGAATAGTGTTTGATCTATATGCCACTATTTTTTTTTCTACAAAATACAATACACGATATCATGCAAAATTTCATTTACTATTAAACAAATATAACATAACAAAATTCTCAAAAATTATCATAAACAAAAATATACATTTTGGTAATATCTTACTTAATTTTATTTTTGTAAAGCCATGCAGGAACTAATAAAACTGTTTAAAAATAATAAGAAAAAATGCCTTAAAAATTCTTAACTAAAATGTATTAAGGTAAAATATGGTAAGGTAATGTATACCTCTTCCACAATAAATCTACTTATTATCTGAATCTGAGTACTCCCATTTTTCTATTTTCTTGGTATACAAATTATTTAAATATTTTTTTATGTGTTACTCTGTGAATAGAGAAATTCCGCTAGAAAGTAAGGAATTTCGGCATTCCGCCGCCAGACCGCTGTGACAACAGAGCATCAGAGTTGCGCGCGCATCACATTGATGAGAAACATTAAGGATAATAAACAAGAGAGGATTGTTACTTCCCCTAAGAGCCTAGGTTCACTTTCTATCGCCCCGTGCATTTCGGTTTGGATTGTTACTTCCCATAAGAGCCTATGTTCGTTCCTGGATGTTGCTATTACTCGGGGAGCGATAAGAACCACTCAGTTACAGGAATTAAATACCCTAAACTCGGATCACCTTCCGATCAAGATTGGCCTGTACTGTAGGGTCCCTACGTCGAGCGACACCGTCGTTTCGTACAGGAATCTTGATTGGAGAGAGTTCCGGGCTAGGTTAAGCGAGTTAACTGTTGTTCCCAGGCAAATAGAGACAATCCAGGAGCTTGAGAATGAAGTTGAAAAGCTTACAACTAACATCCAGCGCATCCGTGATGCCATGTGCCCTAGGGTAACCATTCACCCTAAGACAGAAACCCTCCCTAAACCTATCCTTGAACTTATAGCTTTTAGAAACCGATTTCGACGCAGATGGCAGAGAAACCGGACACAAATGGGATCCGCTCGCATCAATGCGCTGACGGAGGAAATAAGGGTTAAAATCCGGGAGTATAGGAGCCAAGTATGGCTGGACTACATCAATTCTGTCAGCAGGGATGACGGCTCGCTGTGGAAGCTCGCTAGGCGTGACCGCGGAGGTAGTACGCGAATCCCATCGATCAAATATCGTGGTCTTGATATCGTTAGCGATCTGGGAAAAGCGGAGGCCTTCGCCGATTATCTGGGGGCGTCTGCAGTGAGTCGCCTGATACCCTCCCTGAGCAGGCACAATACAGCTATGCTATTAACGTTTTTAAACAGCAGAAGTACTCCATCCCTCCGCCAGTGTATGATAAGTTGAGAGTCACTCCGGCGGATATCCGCAAAGCTCTCAGTCATTTGCCGAGAAATAAAGCTCCCGGCCCGGACAATATTCCGGACTTAGTCCTGAAAACTTGCCTAAAAAATCAATTATCCATCTTATGCATATAATTAACGCGGTAATCAGGCTGCAACATTTCCCGAAATCCTGGAAAGCAGCGTGCATCATACATATCCCTAAACCAGGGAAAGATCTCGCACTACCTTCGTCATACCGGCCGATCTCTCTGCTGAACACCCTCGGGAAGGTAGCTGAAAGGCTAATCTTGCCGGGGATCAGTAGGGAGGTCGATCGGCTTAACATCTTGCCTCCTGAACAGTTCGGTTTTCGCGAGCGGCACGGCACCGTCATGTTGGCCGCGAAAATCGCAACTGACGTTTACGAAAGTTTCAGTGCGAGACAATCAGTGGCATTACTGCTATTGGACATTGAGAAGGCGTTCGACAGGGTGTGGCACGCGGGGTTACTGTATAAACTTCTAGCGAAGCACAACCTTCCGCTTCACATAGTATCCCTAATCGCGTCATACCTTGCCGAACGCACTTTCGTTGTAAAAGTAGATAAACACACTTCTGCGAGAAGGAGACTGCTCGCAGGGGTGCCACAGGGCACAGTATGGTCGCCGCTGCTGTTCAATCTTTATATTGCAGATATTCCGTCTCATCCCGAAACCAATAAAGCCCTATTTTCCGACAATACGGCAATTTACTCCTCGCATCCTATAGCGGAAGTGGCGAAGTCAAGATTAAGCGAGCACATGAACGTGCTTGTTCCCTACTACGAGAGGTGGAAGATCTCCCTTAATGCGAACAAAACAGATCTCATAGTGATCACACTAACCTAAAGCTCAAGTAAAATATCTAGGTATCACGCTTGATAAAAAATTGAATTTTAGTGGGCATGTCAAGGCAATAATCAGCAAAAATGCGGCCATAAAGAAAGAAAGAAAGGACTGGGCTTGCTAGTGGCGAGCAGGTCTTACCTGAGCCCCGCTAATAAGCTCATCTTGTATAGATCTGTAGTAAGGCCTGCATTACTACACGCTGCTCCTGTGCGGTGCTCGGTGGCTCGCACACACAAGCAAAAACTTCAAATAATTCAGAATAGCTATCTGAGGGCGGCGTTTTCCTTGACTCTACGCGACCGCGTTAGAACCGCATGCATGCGTGGTCTGGCGTTGAATACGTCGAAGAATACATTGATGGCCTCGCATGTAGTTTCTTTGAGCACCAAGTCAAGGGATCGCCGCTCACTGAAAACATCGCAGATAAACGCTACGACCCCGAGCACCCCATTAGGCATGGCACTATATACAGAGAGCTGACTTTATTTGACAAGCAACTAAGGCCGCCATAAGCCCAATTCAGAAGAAACATTAAATAATACCAATAACAATATTAATCTCGCCCTTTTACCAAATTTAATCCAATTTTCGAAAAACACGAAAAATGAAAATACCAGGAGAACAGGAACACTTCACCTCCGCGGGTAAGTGTCGATCCTGCCGCCTGGCCAGCCACTCACCGTGTTCGGACACGGGGGGGGGGGCTTGTTAAAGGTGCTGCACGTACTATAAATACGCAGCTGCGCCTTATACATTCACACTTGACTTCCAACCACGGAAACATCCGTGTCTCCGCAGCCTGATCCGCGGGGCCCGACCTATATGATCTGAAGTTGTTAGAATACAGGAGCAGACTTATATCATTAAGTCTTTACTTGTATATAGTAGTATTAGGTCTATGTTGTACATAATGTGGTGTCATTTTATCCTATGATCTCCTGCTCCATGAGAGCATTGAAACAAGGTTTTTCTCAAGTTTTCCTTGTATAATTTCTTGGTAACTAAACAACAGACTATAAAAAGTAGTATAATCAATATAGCTCCGGCCAACAACTTATCTGCAGCGACTTTGTAGGGAATATCCAGGGAAAGATCGAGCTACCCGTAGCACTGCTACACCTAACTTGTAAATAGGGTAGCATTAGCCCCCTAAGGGCGTCGTGTCCTGTTGCCCACGGTGTTGACCAAACAACGTCAGGTACTACAACAGGCCCTAGTTTAACTAGCACTAAGGTGTATTCATATATTAGGACATGCTGTTATATAATTGTTAATAATGAAATAAATGTATGATGATGATGATGAGCATATGTTCATTTTTCTATCGCCCTGTGCTCATTTATATATTCCGTACATCTATTTGGAACCTAGGGGATTTTTATTGGTTGAACCATTCAACTTCTATCCAATCAACGCGCGGGTGCGAAAATCCTGAATGGTATGTAATTCGGTGCCAAATTCAGGTACGGAATGTAAGAACAGTTTATGGAACAACATGTCTTTGCGGTCCAGTGAATCGCTTTCAGTAAGCCTGGTGGCAGCATCGGCAGTAGTTAGATGCTGTGCTTGTGATACGATGCTTCGGGTTGCCTCCGGGTTCGATTCTCGCCAGTGGCACGATTTATTTTAATTTTTTTAAAAGTTATGTTTGTTTCACTTTTTAAATTTGGGTTAGATTTGTTTGATTGCGTGAGTTAACAGTACTAACTACAAACCACTGTGTGAAGACGCTTGTCTTTAAAAGACGCCTTTCATCCCTTCCGAACTTCTACCATACTCTGTAACTAATTAGTGATGCCGATTCTTAATGAATATCTAGCTCAGTCGCTAATTTGCAAAGATAGGGCAAAAGTTAATTTATTTAGTTTATTTGAGTATGAGAATCTTTGTCACTGAGAGTGTAAGTTGTCTCTTTCACTAACAATATTTTTTTATGATATTGTGGGCGCCGGAGCTCCTTGAAACAATGTAAATAAAAAATCAATATTAAGATATCAAGAATTATAAAGATAAGAACATTAAAAATTAATTTGCGTCTTAAAGAACTCAATCGATCCTTTAATAAACCAAAGAATACATTTCTAAAAACAATATATAATAATTTAACAACTGATGATGAGGTTTAAAAAAAAGATTAAAATCTATACAATCAGATGTAAATACAACTTATGAAGTTTTGCTTGGAATAAACTTATTGGTCTAAGCAGACAATCTTTCTTTTGAGAAAGATTACCTATTTTCATTCAATTATCTGTAACCATGCGATAACTTCGTTCAGCTATTTGTAACCATGCGATTGGTTAGGATCTCCACTGGAAACCTCTTCTGCCTGTACCTAAGCTCACCCGCTATAGGCGTGTCCAGGTCTTACAGATAACCCTAGTTGGGACTCCTACTTGTTCGCACGGCAAAGCTGTAACGCCCGGTACTACGTGAGCGATTTGCAGCGAAGGCGAACGCGAATCAGTGGCGATGCCGTGCGACTATATTAACTTTTCGTACGGCATCGCCAGTGCTTCGCGTTCGCGTCGGCTGTAAATCGCTCACCTAGCACTTGGCGTAAATGATGTCTTCGTTGCGTCAGACGCTCTCACCAAGATCGTTACATGAAAACAAAAATATATAGGTCTTAGACCAACTAATACTGCTTATTAACTAATTATTCAGGGGAGTATCCTGTGGACCTCAGTTTGACATAGGAGGTTGAAAACTTGAAAATTTACTGGTTATAGTAGATATAATCAGAACTTAAATTATAATTTAAAGTTCAGCAAAAATTGTAAA
>MU196281.1:386-13246 GCA_016904865.1 Pissodes strobi
ATCATATGGGCTCTTTTATTATTAATAGGTTTATTCGAAATTTGACTCTGGCATCAATTTCTGCTCCGATCTAGATGAAAAATATCCAAAAAATAGTAGTCTCGTGATTCGTCTTAACTGTCAAATTTTAATTTTTTCCGGAAGAATATTCAAAAATGTGGTTATTTCTCAAAATATCGAAAAAAGTTATTGGAAAAAGTTTTTCTAAATACAATTCTTAGCCCACGTGCAAAATTTTAGCTACATCAGATAATGTTGATTTTTTGCTCATTTTTTGTAAATTGTACCGCTGTGGCAAAATAAGACTCAACGCAACCTACATAAAATTTCTTAGTTTTGACATTGCTTTGTTCCAGACACATTTTCTTTAAAGTACAAAATCCAAATTGGCCTATTAAAATTTGGTCCCATGTGATGCAAAGTTTATTTGTTTTCGACCCTGCATAAAGTAGCTTGATGAAATATGTATTTTTGAAGAGGTAGTTGGTGTCTAAAAGTAATACATTATGATTAAGGAAATAGTTTAATAAAATTGAAAAGAGTCCAATTTTCTAATAAATAATCGGTTGAAAATTGAACGCATTTAAAATTCCAACTTTTTAATTAATAACTAACTCAAACTATTTTTGTTATTTGAATATTAAACTAAAAGCCATTTAAAAACTTAAATTTTTAAATTACATTTCTGTGTGCCTTGCATTGCGTTCAATACAAACAATTGTTCTTCTTGACACATCTTTAATGGAATTTCTGATACTCCGGGGACTTATTTCTAAAATACAGTTACGCATCACCGTTTCCAAATGATCAATATTACGGAAAGATATTTGTTTGTAAACTTTTTGTTTAAGGTAACCCCACAAGAAAAAATCAAGTGGAGTTAAGTCCGGAGACCTAGCCGGCCAGTATTGCTCCATATTACGCCCAATTACTTTGCCCCTAAATATTGCCAAGAGGCGTTCTTGAACCTGTCTTGAATTATGGATCGAAGCGCCATCACATTGGTACCACAAATTATGCCTTACTTCAATAGGCATATTGTCCAAAACTTCTAGGATATCTGTATTAAGGAAGCGTAGATATTCTGCAGAATTTAAATTGCCCCTAAAAAAATATGGCCCAATTTCTTGAGACCACCATCTACAATTTTGAGAGCTAACAACACCATTTGAAGTAAATGTGGCCTCGTCGGTCCATAAAATGTGAAAGGGAAAATATACATCTTCTTCTTTTTCCCCCTGGTACCAAAAAGGGAATCCCAGACGCATGTCAAATTCTCGTTCCTTTAGAGTATTTATAAATTTAGGTTTATAAGGTTTAAATTTGTTTTTTGTGCAAAATATTCCTTACACTCTCTCTTGGAACGCTAGTTCTGCCAGAAACATCTCTGACACTAGTTTTTCCATGTTCCACAATATCTAGGCAAACATTTAATTGGACTTCTTCACTATGTCTTATAGGATTGTGAGGTTTCTTGAATGAATTTTCCACCGATCCAGTAGATTTAAATTTCGTCATAATCCTACTTACAGTAGATTGTTGCACATTGTGACCTGGATGCCTTTGTTTTCACCACATATTAATACAATTTCGATTTTTTTTTTCCTCTACAGTTAACATTTTGTTTGAATTTAAAGCGCAGTATTAATTAAAAGCCACTATGACAAGCAGAAAGCGATTTGACTGTCATTATTAATGCAAGGGCTTGTCAATATTTTTTTCAAATGTTTCACGGCCAACTTAAATTATCCGTCGCATCTCCGCCATCCCTCATTACACTTTGTAGTATACAACTTTTTCCCAATCGGTACAATTTTTAAAGAAGTTATCTAAAAACATGGTGATTAGGCCGACCCTGGCTAGCCGCTCGAGCTGATGCGTCATTACAATTTTGTACCGGTCGGTGACAAGCAAGACATTCCTTATTCTTGCGGGCAAGAGTAAGGACTGATTCTTGGGGTCTCAGATAAAAAGAACTCCAAATCGCGTATTGTACTCGACTTACGGGCCGGATTTCTGTAATTACCAAGCATATCACTGTGTTATTATACATACATTCTTTATTTTTGTATATAGCAAGAAACTTAGCGTTTTTGCTGCACATTCTTCAATTCGGGGACGGATCCCCGACTTTTAAGCCGGCAAAATGATTGAATCGGATGATGGAGATATTTCTATAGCATCTAACATTTCCCACACGTCCCCTGATGAATTTATCCTTGAAAAGACAAGGAAAATTTACCGTCGAATGACGCAGTACACTGAAAAATGCAAGGCGTGCTGCTTTTTAATTGAACCATTGCGATCTGTGTCAGGCAAGGAGCAAAAAGTGCACACACACGAACTAAACAAGGCAATTGATCACCTAAAACTAGAGCATGGTTTAGCCACCTCTAAGAAGAAGGAAAGTGTGCAACCAAAAATCGATACGGGCAGAAAGAAGCCTAAAATCGACAAGAAAACCACCGACTCGAAACCGACTACCCTCACCAAGGACGCCACAGCCCCCAACCCGACAGTCATGCAAAAAACACCCTTGGAGCCTACCCTACAACCGGCTGCTACCCTAAATAAAGAAAATGTAAATAGTGTAAATATTTTTCCCCTCGCCTCCACTTCTGTGCACGCGGTATCACCGAGCTCAGAAAATACTGTCTTTAAAGCACCCTTCAAGACCCTCCCCTTCAAAAAACACGTCAAGATAGCGCAGCTTGACGGCGGAGGCCAACCACCGATTCCGACGCAAAATCGGTATGAACCCCTGTCCGATATGGAGGAAGACATCACGAGCGAAATATCGTCGGTCGCAAGTAGTGCTAGGAAAACTACCAAGAAAACTAGCACTAGAAATGCAAAGAGAAAATCAGAAGTACTTGATGACTCGCAGAAAACACCTGCCAAATCAAAGAAAAAGAGCTCTATCCCGCCAATTGTGATTCTGGGCAAATTACAAAATCACAAAGCCTTACAAGCAGACCTTAAGAGACATCAAATCACAAAATACACTTTAAAATACACTAAGAACACAGTCATCGTCTATTGTGAGCTTGAAAAGGACTGGGCCTTTTTAAAACGCAGTTTAGACCAGGAACAGGTGCAGTACCACACATATGCTGAAACTGCCCAGAGAACAAAAGCATTTGTCTTAAGGGGGCTAGATGGAGACATTCAAGTCACCGACATCAGACATGAATTGACCGACCTGTACAATATAGACACCAAAAACATATACCTCATGAAGAGAACTCGAGTGCCTTTATACCTGGTTGTCCTTGATTCAGCTTACACACTCAAAAAGCTGAACCAAGAGTGTAGAACCGTCCTAGATGTGCGTGTCACCTGGGAAAACCGCATTTCGGATAAACCAATTATCCAATGCAAACGTTGTCAGGGACTGGGCCATGCCGCAACGTATTGTCGCAGGAATTTTAAATGTTCTAAATGTGCGGGCCCTCACGAGATTACGTCGTGTGAGGCTACAATAATAAAGTGTGCCAACTGCGGGGGCGATCATCGCTCGATAGACAATAATTGTCCAGTGTACGTCTATAAGCTTGGCCTACTAGCACCACCTAAAGCCAAGCAAACATACAAGCCTGCACCGCCACCGGCTAGACCCGCGTGGCAAAACAACCAACAACACACTGCAGCTGGCCAGCGAAGAGGTCAGGGCCAAAGCAATGGCCAACAACAAGAACGGGAAGAAGACGGACGTAAGAGGCAGCCCTATGACCGTCACTTTCCCGACACCTTGGGAAAAAATAAACCTCAACTATTGGGAAACAATAATGTAAGTGCTAGACATGATTGTACAAATTCTAACATAATATCACAAACTGATTTTAATACCAATTTCAAAAGGCTTTCTAACACAATTAATGAAATCAATTCTTTGGTTAACATCAACGAGCTTTTCTTTGCGCTCGCCGAGTTCCTCTCGATGCTGAAGTCCTGCAGTGGCGACAAGGTAGCCATTGTACAAGCCACTGTGAGATTTTTCACGGAGGAGCTCGCCAAGTACAACATATAATGTACTATAGTTTATGTTTAATATATGTAGTTGGAACTGCAACTCAATCAGGAACAAATTGGGCGAGTTCAAACAATTTGTGCATGATAATCCTTTCCCGGTTATCTTTTTATTAGAAACCCGCATCGAACCATCGTTCGTACTAAAGGTTCAGGGCTATCAAATCGAAAGATTTGAGAGACCTAACCCGCGAGCGGGGGGCGTTGCCTGCCTGATTCGCAGGTCACTCAAATATAGAAGAATCCCGAACATTGCGATTCCTATAGACCATGTCGGCATAGAAACCGAAAGCGGTTTGCGGATTATGGGGGCTTATGCCCCCCCTCGCTCCCCCTTCACCCGCGAAGACTTCCTCGCCTTCTTCCCAAACAATAGGAGGACTGTTCTGATTGGCGACTTAAACGCACCCCATGTTATATGGGGAGGTGTGTCGACAAACAGATCAGCCCGAATATTATATTCAATAATAGAAAGTAACCAGGATTTCACATTCCACCGTTCCGAGCTTCCCACTTTCTACTCAAAATTTACTCAAAATGCCTCTTATCTGGATGTTGCGATTTCGAGGGGAATCGCTGATATCTCGCCTCTACGCACAATGGATACTCTAAATTCGGATCACCTCCCAGTTGTAATTGGAATAAAAGAAAGGCACTGTGAGAGCAGGGAGACCTGCATGTCTTATAAGAACTTCAACTGGGGGGAGTTCCGACGTAGACTTAACGCGGCGACGGTGGTCCCTAAGCAGATTGACAGCGTCCAGCAATTGGAGGCTCAAGTCCAGACATTTACCTTAAACATCCAGCGTATCAGAGATACTCTAGTTCACTCAGTCAGGAAAGAGCGACCTGCTGACTCCCTTCCTAATCACATCCTAGACCAAATCGCCTTTAGAAATAGAATCAGGCGCAGATGGCAAAGGAATAGAGCACGCATCGACCGAATTCGTGTCAATGCACTAACCGAATCAATTAAAATACAAATACGAGACTACAGGACGAACAAATGGATGGACTACATAAATACAATAAACAGACAAGATGGCTCCCTCTGGAAACTCGCCAGGAATGTCCGCGGAACCTTCGCGCCCCTCCCGGCCATTCAACACAATGGACTGGAAGTCATCAGTGACCAGGGCAAAGCGGAGGCTTTCGCGGACTTCCTGGAGCGCATACACGGAGAAAACCCAGACACTACTCCCTTCCACACTGACGTAACCATGACAAGTAACAAATTCAAATGCCAAAAATACCCCATCCCTCCAACGACTATGAACAAACTCCTAGTCACACCACCTGAACTCAAGAAAATTCTTAGCCATCTGCCCAGAAATAAAGCCCCGGGACACGACACTCTACCCAACTCAACCTTACGTAATCTACCTAAGAAATCCCTAATCCACTTCATGCATATTGTCAACGCCATTATTCGCCTACAGCACTTCCCGACTACCTGGAAGCGCGCGAATGTAGTAATGATACATAAGGCGGGGAAAGACCCGAAATTAACCGGCTCTTATAGACCGATTTCTCTGCTGCCTACTATGGGGAAGGTGGCTGAAAGGCTCCTCTTGTCCAGGATGGGTGACATGGCCGAAAAGCTCAAGGTCCTTCCAAAAGAGCAGTTTGGATTTAGAGCCAAGCATAGCACGGCTATGCTAGCGGCAAAAATTGCTCAAGATACTATTGACGGCTTCAATCGGCAGCAAAATACCGCACTCCTCCTCCTGGACATTGAGAGGGCTTTCGACAGGGTATGGCATGACGGCCTACTATACAAAATGTATGTCAAATATAGCTTTCCTATGCATTTAGTGGCGCTGATACAGTCATACCTTGCCGAACGCACCTTCTCCGTACGGGCTGGTGGGGCCGAATCGTCTATAAGGCCACTAAAAGCCGGAGTGCCGCAGGGCACGGTTTTATCACCCCAGCTCTTTAATTACTACATAGCGGACATCCCATCTTTCCCAGAATCCAATTTAGCGCTCTACGCTGACGACACTGCGGTGTACACGCAATCGCGAATAGCACAGGCAGCGAAATTGAAACTTTTGGATCACCTTGACATCCTGCTACCCTTCTACCAAAACTGGAAAATTAGCCTAAATATCCCAAAGACCGAGCTTGCGATACTTACAAGAAAATATAAAGACACCGAGATAACGCCTCTCGTAATTGAAGGGACCACAATAAATGTAAAAAATGAAGTCAAATATTTAGGCATCATATTTGACAGAAGGCTAAACTTTAGCAAGCACGTCCTGCATATAAAAAGAAAAAATGAGGCTGCATACAAGAGCTTAAGCATGCTGATTAGGCCGCGATCTTTTTTAAGTCCAGCAAATAAAATCATAATATACAAGGCAATAATCAGGCCAGCTCTATTGTACGGGGCCCCTGTCTGGAGCTCTGTCGCAAAGACACATAAAAACTCGCTCCAAAAGATACAAAATCGCTACTTACGTGCCGCCTTCTCGGCGAGCCGCTATACCAGAATAACAGATTTGCATGCCTGGGCAGACATCGACACAATAGAGGAACATATCGATAAAATGGCATGCAAGTTCTACAACTTTGGTATACGTGGCTCGCCGACAACTGCCGGCATAGCAGAACTACGATACAATCCCGAGAACAGGCCCACACATGGACCCGTGCATAGAGCAACATCTATCTATTTCCAACACCCTCGGCCGCCTGAATAATACACAATTCAAACGTAACACATGTACACAAGGCGTTACTACTAAGGTATTCTAAGCTACTCGGAACACCGTAAGGGAATGCACCCTAGAAAAACGTTATATAGTTCAAGATGGATAGCTAGACAGTTGATCTAGGTATTTGTACATAACAAAATCTGTACACAAGATATTTGTATATATTAGAAACGTAATTATCTCACTGTAAATATGTAATATAAATCACACTGGCAAACCAAACACCTCAGCCACAATCTAAATACCAGTAGAGAATATCTATAGACTCTGCCTCAGCTGCCTGTGACTCCTTTACTGGACCGCAAATTCTGGCGGAGCTCGTTTGATTTGAACCTGACTGAACAGGCCGTTGCCTGACACGCAGTTCCATCTGTCGTGCACAAAAGGGCACAGTAATGTGCCCCCAAAAGTATTAAGCTAGGTAACCAAAGAAACGAGAAAGAGGTTTTTTCACATAGTTTTTCCTCTGATTCAGTCCGCACCTTTCGAAAAACTGAATAACAAGCACACACTCCACAGTAGCCTTTAAAGGTAACGAACATTTTACTATGCTTGAAGGGTAAGAGGCCCATAGAAGTAGATTTGTATCATCATGTACTAGTACATAGGGTTTTAGTTTAAGTTAGAATAGGCAGGCCATCAGCCGTGAACGATATGAGTAGAAGCGAGTAAGCCGATAGCCGGTAACGCAGTGCGAAGGTGAAACTTGCTGAAACACATAAATCGCAATCTAATTGCTAGGTCCCATGTAAATGAAATGGAATGTTGAAAATAAAGATTGTATTATTGTATTGGTGACAAGCAAGAATCCGTAAATCGGTTCTTTCTTTTGGTTTTAAAAAGAAAAATGCCTAGAAATCGTATTTCTAGTATAGTGAAGTGTTAGTGATACATCTTGCTCGCAAAGGATGCGAAAAAAGGGGGCAATATTCATCGGAAGAAGCGAATCAGGGGGTGAGTCCATATAAGATTATATGCCAAAATTTCAAATATACATAAATACCTGGTTATTTTAAATATATAAAAACAGAATCTCTCGTATGAAAGCAAACTAAATGTGTATAATACTAAACTGAGTATTATGAATAAATATGACACTTGTAACCCTTATTTTTTTACTTAATAAAATTGAAATGGAAAATACTCTCAAACGTCTAAAACTAACTATACTTATTAGAATAAAATAGAGTGCAAACGGGTTACAGTCAAAAATGCGAATGAAGCAGTAAACAAAAATTAAATGTGCTCACTGCGATTTGAATTATACTAACAAACTGTTATTTATATACGAGTGCATGACAAAACATTGTTACATTTATTTGTCGTCTGTGCACAATTGCACAGAATCAAACAATATATTCGGAATTGAAATATATTATATCGAAATGAATAAGTAATACGCAACAGTTAACGATACGAGCTATTCGAACCGTTCTCTAGTAATCTCGTCTAATCGTACATCCTACCAAAGAAATACTATTCAATCACAAAAAGTGTTTGCATAACACAATCAAAAGGAGGAAATATATACCGGTCGGCCTGCACATTTATTAATGTTTTACATAGAATAAAACGTTTATACCATATAAAGGAATATAAAAAATAGAAACAAATAGTTATAATGCCTTCGTATCATTCGTTTTTCGATATTTGATCCCCGTGTGGGGCACATGTGGGACTATAAACTACAATTCGATTCGATGCAAATATTGCAAAACAAAAAACAAAGTTATATTTAATTATGATCCACTGACTCATGCTGCAGATCTATATGAAAATTTAAGAGTATGGCAATTACATAAGGTATTAAAATTTGAACAGAATAAACTTATTTACAGGATAATAAATAAAACTCAAAATTAAAATATTATCATAATATTTTCAAAGCATATTTATAGCCACAATACTAGAGAGTTTATAGGAAATCATACTGTTATTATTACTAAAATGCAATTATCCTCAATACCAGTGTTCAAAAACACTGTCTAGAGGAATAAGGACTATGTATATTGTAATTATTGCTATTACTGTATTAACAAATACTCTTCAAAAAAAAAATAATAAAATAAAAATAAAAAAAATAATAAAAAATTTGAGTAAGTCGAAGAGTGCCCTTTTCTCACGAAATTAACCTCTAAAAACTAACCACAAAGGCAAGCTGACGCATAATTTACGAGCGACTAAATCCCAAGTTGGCTATTATTATAGCTTTGCATGGCCCTCCGTTGGCTTTGCTCGCAACGGAGGCTCAATCAACAAGAACTAAAAGTGCTAACCAAAACTAACCCAAAATTAAGGGAAAAAGGCGGAATGTTATCGTTCGGCTTTGTCGAAGCAATGTAATACCGGAACACATTATTTTTAAACAATTCGTGTTGACATGAGCCGTCCGGTGAGGGAAAAAATTGGAGTAAACATTGCTTGCAGGAGATGTTAATAAATAATAATACCTATTTACAAATTCGCATTTGCAGATGCGACTAACTTTAACTAAAATTGGCCTTCACATTTGCAGATGTGAAGGGCCGCCAACAGCCTCTACCCCAGTAGGTATATTATGTAAAGTAGTTAGAGGTCCCTACATTTGCCGATGTAAAGGATATATGTACTGACAAAAATAAAACGGTATAGTGCTATGTATTTGCAGATACAAAAACAAATAACCACCATACTATTGCAACCCTCTTACATAAAATCATTGCATTGGAGGTAGCGAATTATTACACTCTTGGTTTTTATTCAAAACAGAAATTACAGTATTTGCAGATACTGTAAATATGCTAAAAATCGTTGCATTTGCAGATGCAGTCGAAAGCATAACCAGGGTTAAGCAGCAAGCAAAAAGGTGAATAGTTCGTTGTATTAGCAGATACAATCGATCGTACCCACTGTCTGCAATTGCAGTTGCAGATAGTGAACCTATTTTTCTGTTCAAAACAAAAATTGCAGCATTTGCAGATGCTGTAAATAGGCTAATAGATCGTTGCATTTGCAGATGCAATCGATATCATAAGTAGCAAAACCAAGGAAACTCTTTTGCATTTGCAAATGCATTAGAAGATCCTCTCACGCTAGCTGAGGAAATAACTTATCCGAATCAAGACTTACCAACATCAGAAGCACCAGATGGTCCTAAACAAAGTAACGACCACCTAGCTGTGTAGGTGTAGAAAAAAAAATCACACCTGCGAGGCCAGAACTACATACTCAGATAGTATAGACTAAAAAAGAAAAAAAAAAAAAAAAAAAAAAACAGTATGATAGAGAAGTATCCACCAGCTGCCAACTGCAATGTCCTCAGACCATCAAAATTAAATCTCGAAGAGAGTACTAAATCCTGCCAAGACAACTGCTGTATCAATTACAGAAACAACCATAGTCCGTGGGATTAGTGCCTTAGCCTCCCTTTCAATAATTTAATTAGCCAACCGTCTGAACTAGAATACGTTCAAAATTAGCAGAGATTAAAGGTAAACAGTTCAATAATAGCGTGGGTACAGGATTATAAAATCCCTTTCACCACTCCGGTTAGCAAAATAGAACTACATAGGACGGCAAAAATTTTAATTTCAAGATACGCATTCTTGGGGAAAACTGATCTCTTAAAGATGCATATTTCCTTATCCCTATGCACAGTAGTCAAAAAAGTTGTTAAGATTCGTTTTTTGCAACGTACTATACCAATTTAATTGTGTTTCATTTGGTTTATGTACAGCTCCATATCTTTTCAGAAAATTGAAACCAGTTGTAAGATATGTAAAATTAAAGGGTATAAAAACTGTACTCTACTTAGACAAATGGCTAGTTATTGGTAATTCAAAAGAGAATTGCTTAAAAGTATAAATAAAATTACATAAACATTATAAGATATAGGTTTTATATAAATTCCGAAAAAAGCGTAGTTATTCCCCCGCAACCATGCTCAATTTTGGGGTTTATACAAGAGGAAAGGGAGCTACTGGTAAAACAGTCTATTATCTTTACCCTGAAAAATACTAACTCACATATCCTTGCGGATAGAAACAACCATTGTGGAAGAAAATTTCTCTGGCTGTAGGGAAATTAGGAAGTTCCTGAGAAATTAAACTGATTATTTTTTATTGCAAACTATACAACAGTGAAAAAAAAATCGATACGTATTTTTTTATTTCCACTAAAGATGAATATTACAAGAGCTATACCAGTTTTTAGTTTTGTATATATAGATATACTATGCATGGTGTGACGTAACAATTCATGTGTATTATGACGTCATAAGCACATCTCAAGGCGTTGTATCTGCCTCATTTTTCGGCTTAGGGAAAAAAGAAAAAACATGTGTTCACTTATTTTTCATGGGCTATCGAAATCAGCAATAATAAAATAAAAAATAAATAAATAAATAAATAAATAAAAAAAAAAATTGATGAAACTTCCTCATTGTCAGGAGAGCTTTTCTATAACAAAGCGTACCTAATGAAGCGATAAAAGTGATTATTTCTTCATTGACAGATAGCGCCCTCAAAACAATACGGAAATACAATAAAAAGGGGAATTTCTGTTTTTCTAAGCGCCAACAAATATATAATAAAACCGTAAACTTATTCTTGAGCTCCTAAACATTCAGTTGTCTTCGGAGTCATCCTACTCAAACACAAGACGAAGCGGTTATAAAACGGTTTCTCAATGGAACATTTAACATAAGACCCCCAAAATCAAAATACTCAATTACTTGGGATTCCTACCCAGTTCTACAGCCCTTAAAGAGCATGTACCCTCACGAATTCTTAAATCTACAAATCTAACTTTAAAGCTAGTAACACTCTTAATACTAATAACGGCACACAAATCACGGACAACCCGGAAGTAAAAATAGACAATATTTTTAATTATGAATACATAATTGAAATCAGAATCCCGGATAAAATAACAGCAAGTGGCTTAAACAGGCTTCAACCTAGTTTGATATTACCTTATTTTATTAATCAACCTGAACTATGTATAGCTACACTATTAGAGACTTACATAGAACGCACAAAAGGAAAAAGGGTGCTACCAGTCAATAAAAGGTGAATAGTTCGTTGTATTAGCAGATACAATCGATCGTACCCTCCACTGTCTGCAATTGCAGTTGCAGCTATTTTTTCTGTTCAAAAACAGAAATTACGGCATTCACAGATACTGTAAATATGCTAATAGATCGTTGCATTTGCAGATGCAATCGATACCACAAGTAGCAAAACCAAATAAAATGTAATACTCACTCACAAAAAGCCTTATCACCCAGACAGCAGTCAAACCATTAGCAGATGGGTCAAGTTAATACTAAAAGCCAGCAGTATAAACACGGAAATCTTTGGGGCACACAGCACGCGACACGGGGCAACTTCAGCAGCTCAAAGAATGGGAGTTACATTACAAACCATTCAGAAGACAGCTGGCTCTACAGAAAAATCAAAAGTATTCTCGAAATTCTATAAAAAACTTGGCGTGGGTAATCCCACTGGATTGGCATCTTGTTTATTGAACCATAAATTCTAAGGAATCATAAATATTAAGCTACAATTATAACTTACTTACCAACTTGTTATCATATTACATAAGAATATTGGTATAGTATTAAAAATAAGTTAATGGTTAATATCAGTTAGGCGTTAAACATGATATATGTACCTTCATGATGTGTGTTATTAAATCTAATGGTTATAAATTTGAATTTTAGTTTATAAAAGTTAATGTAAATTACATCGCAAATACTTTAAACATCTACAAAGTGTAATGAGGGATAGCGGAGATGCGAAGGATAATTACAAGATCAATCGACTTACCTGTAAGGAAGATCGATCGGAATTATCCGAGCATCTCCGCCATCCCTCATTACAAACCCACCCAGTCTTTACTACCGATTGGGAAAAAGTTGTATACTACAAAGTGTAATGAGGGATGGCGGAGATGCTCGGATAATTCCGATCGATCTTCCTTACAGGTAAGTCGATTGATCTTGTAATTATCCTTCGCATCTCCGCTATCCCTCATTACACTTTGTAGATGTTTAAAGTATTTGCGATGTAATTTACATTAACTTTTATAAACTAAAATTCAAATTTATAACCATTAGATTTAATAACA
>JAEQML010076669.1:0-13245 GCA_016904865.1 Pissodes strobi
TAAATACATCAAATAATTTATTCAGTTACTATAAAGTGTTATAATTAATATTTAAATAACAAATTATCTTTACATTAATAAAACAAAATATAAAGTTACATATCTCTATTTAAAGTTATAATTAATGGATATATTTGTGCAGTTTTGGAAACTGTGTGCTGGTATATTTTGTCTTTAAATCGAATTAGTGTATGTTATATTTTCGGTTATGTTTCGTGAACATGACGGAACCGGTGCCGGCGCGGCGGGGAAGTTTCTGATTCTTGTTTTTCATGTTGTGATAAGGACGTCGAAGTTTGGCTTACAGATTTCTCAATTTTGTTTGCAATTTTTAGTGTATTTGCAATTGAATCGTCTACGTATCCTTCTGCCACTCCACTAGAACGCCATCCCCCATGGCGTTTAAGTGTAAGTAAATCCTCACCAGCATTTACAAGTATTGTTGCCGATGAGCGCCGAAACCAATGGCCTGTATATTCGCTCGGATTAGGCAGTTTCAAAAAACTGGCTATTTCTGTAGCCATGCGACCAAACTTATTAATGCCTACAACTTGCCTAGTGCATTTTCCATTTTAATAACTTAAGAAAAATCTGTTTTCGGATATATTAGTGGGTCTGAGATTGGCATACTTTTAAATGATCGGGCCATATTATTTTTTGTACTTGTTAATTTGATCAACATAGCCGAATTTAAATCTTCCATGTTATTGACTGATAATTAATGTAATTCGTCACGTCTACAAGCTCCTGCCAGACCAATAGCAACTGCAGCCTAAAAAATTAAAAGTGTTAATTAAAAACTTTTAGCAAGTTTGAGAAAATTTTTTGTACTGAAAAATTTGCTTTCAGTACGTACTTTTATTAGCAGGTATTGCTGATCCGGTGCTGTATCCAAAAATTGGGAAAAAGCTCCTCCGTTTGAATTTTGGACTTCTTTGGTGTATATTTTTCTGATTTTCGTTTTAGGAACGACTGTAGTTTCTTTTTTAGCATGGAAAATATCGACCACAACGTGGATGCTTTATATTTCCTAGATAGTTCTTCAAAATATACTAGCAGTACATTTTCTGAAGAGGACTTAACATTGTTTCTTGCTTTCCACCCCTGAAATTTTTGGTATGTGGTCTCGTACTTGTATCTTGAAGTTTCCGGTAAAAGATTTAGCAAGACGCTTGTAGCTTTCTTTTTTATTTCTGGCGGTGTACATTCAAATTATGCACTATCACTCTCCATTTTTACACAGCAAAAGATAATTTTTTCTAACAATACTTTTGACAGGTTGAAATTAAAATAAGTGTAATCAGGCAACCGAAAATCACGACCTACTTGATTCAAATTTTTGTGACATTCGTGCTGTGAATCCATCATTTTGGCCAAACCAGACCCAACCTATGTGAAAAAATTTCACACAGTAGTATCATACATCATGTGAAATTAGTCATTTTCAGATCCTGTTTGACGTGCGTTTTTAAACACTTTTCATATCAGTCGTAGAAAAAAATATTTGCAGGGTTGTATTTAAAATTCTTGTCTCACGCTCACTTCCGGTCAAACCGGAAGTGATATTCATTTGTTTTTAGTAGAAAATCTGAGTTTTCATAAACCATATATTCAGCTAAAATTTCAAATTTATCCTTTAAAAAAACATTTGTTGACGATTTCCTTGTCACCCGGTATACATACTGTCTGGATGTCCAAAGAATAATCAGTTGATACTATGATCAGCGTTCTCAGATATGTCCTATTATTTATTACTTATATAATAAAAAATTTCGAGAGGTTACAGATGCATAAACTACACATTAGGAGTGTGTCTAATACAAATATCATATTTTCTTTACTAGTCATTACTACATGGGAGAAATGGGGTTGTTATGACAGACATTGTTCCTTGACCCGGCAACTATATGGGAAAGTTTTTTGAACTAATCTGTTAATTAAATGAATATTATTGTTTTGTCAAATATTGCAAAATATGTCGTTCAGCATAAACAGTTTTAGTAGCAATGTGGGTTATTGATTTACAGAAATATATACAATAAAACGTATGTGTATATTGGACCTGAACATTATTTGCCAATTCATTTTCGGACATTCAATTGCATCAAGGTCGTATATATTAACAAGCTTAGTATGTGGTGGGTGATTCTTTCGACACATGTTGATATATGAGTAATTTCCACATTCAAATTTTGAAAATTATGAAATTGGTAAATGGGTTGTCATAAACGTAGTTTTTCCAAAAGTGGGCAGCATTTACTGCTGAATTTTAAAAAAAGGTTTAACACGTATGATAAATTATTAGCAATAAATGCTCGATAATTTTTGGGACTTTTGCAAAAAGAGCACGAGTGCGTTTTCTGGCTTGTCAAAAATTGTAGATATATTTTTATTGTGTGAATTGTATTTTACGAGAAAATTTTACGATTCAAACTTTTTAATTTTTGGTACAGATACCCTTGTTAAGTATAAAACCACTGTCACAGCAAATGTAAAAGAAATGGCATTTATTAACTACGGCATCGTTGTCATGTCATAAAGGAACAAAATCCAGTCGTTTCCATGAAAAATAAATAAAGCAATACGCGCACAATTTCGAATTCCCGCGTCTTTTTTGAAATTTTGTGAAAAATGTCGCGATTTGGATCAGCAGCGCTAGAAGAAATTGACCAAAACAATGCCTGCTGAGAAACAACACACTCTGGATCTTTACAAGATTACAGGAACAACATGCGAACCAAAGTAAATGTCATCAAAATTATACGGAACCTTTCAGCGTATTTAATACTAGCAGTTTTAATAATTATATATACATATTCAATACAACACATATTCTTTTTAAACCCGAGCTTATATGCAATGTGAGGTGAGCCATGAGAAGCACTTGACCCTTAACTGGATGTCCCATGTATGCTGCATCTTTGAACGTCCGTTTATACCAGTGTTGTTATTTGCCTCTGACCACTGAATTCTGTATGGTTTGTCTCAAACATGTTGTGCTATTCCGGACTTTGATGCTTGATGCTTCGCCTTTTTAGGTGTTGATTTTGTGTTCTTTCATTCGTGTTTCCAATGACCTTTTTGTTTCTCTCATGTATGAGTAACACATTCTTAAGGTATCCGATGTATACAGTTTTTCGTATCTTTATGATTTCTCTCGTGCTTTTGTGAAAGAGTTTCGTCATGTTGGCTTGCATTGTGTTTGCGATCAATTCATTGAATTCTCTCTGAAAGACCTTTGAGATATGTAATGCTGAGCATCATCTCTTCTTATTGTTCAGTTGGTGATCGCATGGCCATATCTCTGTACTTTCTGTATTCCGTCTCTCAATACCCATAAGTTCCACTTTTGATGTTGAGTAGTTCTCTGTGTGTAAATGCTTTTAGCTCTGTCTAGTAAGGATTTAATCACTCCTTGTTTGGTGCTTTGATAGTGATCAAAAGAAAAGTTTAGATATTGACCTGTGTGCATCGGTTTTCTATATACTGTTATTACTATTTGGTAGTTTATCTTCTGGCTCCTTCTCCATTCTAAATTTGATTATGGTTAAGGAACTGGTATAGATGCTGTTCCTTATGGTTCCAAATGATGAATATATTGTCGAACCGTAATTTGGTCTTATGCTTGGATGTTTAATTGTTCCACTTTCAAGCCAGTTCATCTAGGTATTGACGATCGCTGGTGAAAGTGGTGATCTAGGATCCTGTAGCTAGTCCGTCTTCGTCAGAGAAAAATCTATCTTTTCCTTGAAAATAGGAATTATTCAGGCAGCATTCTAATAATTCCATTAACTCATCGACTTAATGTGGACTAAGGACTCCTTTATTGGATTATTGGAACGTTTGTGTATAGGTTTTCTGCGTCAAAAGTAACAAAACCGCATTGGCTGAAGTTTAGCTGTTTCTATTAATTCTACAAAATATTTGAAGTTTTTTACAAATGATGTGGTATCGTCTTGAAGAGGTTTCTTATCCGAAGAGAGGTATTTTGCTAGATTGTAGGTTGCCCCTCAAACTGGTACTAGGTCTGAGGAGTATGTCAGGGTTATGGATTTTTAATAGACTATAAAGGTGTGGTGATTTGTTGTGTCGTGGCCTCAATTTGGTTTACAATAACCCCCTAAAATACGAGGGTTACATCGAGGTGTTCCGTTTAAAAAACCAAAGTTGCATATGATTTAAGGAACGATGCTGATATGGTGTATTGGTTACCTCCCTACCAAATATTCATAGACATCGCTAAAATATTTTTCTTGATTTTTTTATACAGGGCGAAATAAAAAGATAAAGGAGGTGTCCTTCTATAGTGAATGACCCTATATATAATAAGCCTTGGATTTGAGCTTTGTTCAAAAAATTTTCTAATATTTCGCAATATTTTGTAAATGCTAAAACAAAATAAAACTTAAATTTATACGCGACCATCCAAAGACTTAAAAAATAGAAATTATCATAATACATTTTGGTGAATGAAATGGATAGTTCAGAACACTTATTTATGCTTATAGGTATACTTAATATAAACATATTATGGGATTGTTAGCAAAGTTTCTTTCACTATAAGTCATTCTCTATAAATGGACACCCCCTTTATCTTTTTTATTTCGCCTCGTATAAAAATAATAAATACAGATATTTTGGGGGTGAGAATTTGCATTCTTGCATTACCTACATAACGGATGGTTACAAACGAGGTAACATTAGATCCCATCTGGGAACTGTAGGAAACAACCCAATGAATATGGGTGATCAATTACCTCGAAGAAGGCTCAGAAATAATTCAGTTTCTTTCATATGGCAGGCAACTTTCCGAAGGTTTTTTATGTTTCTTCCTCATAGGAAACTTTAAACTAGAAAATATCGAAGTTGTTGCACTATAAACGAGCTGTTAATCGATTATAAATAACAAATATAATGAATGAAGCTTAAAATACCAGCTTTTCTTAAGCTATTTATTTCTAGTTACGCATTGGTCAACATTATATTCTCACAGAGCTAAAAACACTTAATATGCACGAGATAACTTTCCGTCTCGAGATTTTAAAGGTATTTGCACAAGGAAATAGGTGCCTAATTAGTAATTCTAATATCCCAATGTTGGATAAGTACTACAATGTAAAGTACCAACGAGCCGCTCCTCATCTTGGCCATCTACGATTTTCTCACACGAGGTTGTTGGCGCTTCGCTTAGCCGCGGCATCCCAGAACGGGTCGCGACCGCGGGCACCATGGGTCACTCTTTTTTCTTTATGGTTCTTTTTTTGCTTACCGCCTCGATCATTATATAACACGCCCGAGAGGACGTTTTTGTTGGCTCATGAATAGATGCGCTCGGCGTATTTTTTATGTAGATAGAGGCTTAATAATAATATACTGTCGACTAGAATGGCAAAAGTGTCTGAAGCTATATCAGTATCCAGTAGCAGACGATATTTACAATGTATACATACTGTAACTTTTTCTTTCAGTCGTTCTATTTAATTAGAAAATACTGTCGAGCGAAACAAAGCACAATGTATTTAGTAAATTAGTTCAAAATAAAAATTCTTAAGACTAATATGTATTTGTTTAACCTCGGTTTAAAAATTCCGAATACCGGATGTATTTATTAGCATGCTACTAATATACTCTTTGAAAACTTCTCGTTAGTTAGTCCCGGTTTAAGGAAACAGTAAGTCGATTACTAATTAATGAATCGATCCATTGTAATGCACAACTGTCTCGTAACTAACGCGGTCTTATTTATTGAAAGAGTCCGCTTCTAATTTACCTTCTTGGTGCAGTTCAAGGAAGTATTGACATAATTTTTTTTCAGTTGTTGGGAATTTGATATTGTTGTATTAGCCGATAAATATTATAGAACAGTTTAAAAGAATGGAAAGGGAAAATTACTTTGTCTGAAGTCCGAATGCCTATATAGATATACTACAGTCCTTGGTACACGAAATTTCCTTCATCTTAAAAAATAATTTTTTTTACTACTAACATGACAAATCACCATTATTTACTCCATTACTCAAATGAGAAGTAACATTTCTCACCCTAGGTAAATAATAATATAAAAAAAACCTAGGTCAATAATGAAACGGAAACGGAAAATGTCAAAATGTCAAACTTGTTAGTTTGACAACTAGTCGTCATTTCGGATTATTTGAAAAATTAGTAGGAACTGATTAGTTTCAAAATCTAATCAATTCAAGTAATGATAAGGATTGTATCAGTGCTATTAGTAAAAAAATTATATACAGTATGACTCACTTTTCATGACTCCTTATAATATTCTTATTAATAATGCGATTTTGTCAAAATTTAGATGGAAAGTAGGTACTTTGTATGTATGGAGCTGTCAGGAGATTATTAGCGTTTTTTGGCGAGTAACCACGGTTAACTACAAGTAATACTGAAGTAAGTGCCAAGCGGGCACCCCACCACAAATTGTACTGTCTGCTTCTGTCTTCGCCAAAATACCGTAGTTATATCTTGCATTGCTAGAAAAGAATATAGATATTTTGCATATTTATTTGAAAATGATCAGTTTGATCAGTGCAGAACCTTTACTCATATTTTTTATGACAGAATGGTGGCCTCTGGAGATAAGCAAACTAATGGTATTTTTTCGATGAATATGTTCAGGATACTTTATGCTACCCAAATCCTATTTGGGGCACATTTGTGTAGGAATTCCGATGCGTATGAGGCTTCTATAGAAGTTCATGAACGTATAATTTACAAACTTGTTCAGAATGGAAAAACAAACATTTCACATGTTTAACGTTTCAAAATTAATCCGCCATGACTCCATCAAACCTCGAGTACCACACGTATGTAAGTTGTAGTAAGCCGTAGTTGATGATGATGATGTAATAGTGACTTCACGAAACTTCCCCTCACTTACCACAATTAAATTAATCCTCGTGAAAAGAAAGTAGTATCCTGTAGTATGCCGTGGTTAATTATTGTAGTTAGCTCGCGAAAAAACGCTTCTTGTTACGATATCTGTCAGTTAGACAACTGAACTTCCAGGCTACTTGATATTTCGAACTATTTGAAAGATAAGTAGAAAATGACTAATATAAAAATCAAATCGAATCAAATATGGTAATATATCAGTGTTAGTAGTAAAAAAAATTCTATATATACCTCGGTTGAGAAGGCCATTATTAACCTCGCACATTATATCCTTCGGCGCTACGCGCCTCAGGATATAAAAGTGCTCGGTAAATAATGGCTTACTTCTCAACCTAGGTATATAATATACTATTTTTCCTAAGTTTAGGCGCTTTTATCATGATTATTATCTGATAGTGATTTTAAGCTTTAGGGGAGTGTAATATAAATAAATGTAAGTTGCTTTTGCCCTAAATTTCCGAACACATTGTAGAAGAATCTAACAAAAAAATTATGGAGTATGTTGTGGAGGATTCATGTTTTATCTTACAAATTTTTGGGTTTTCTCTCCACTATCGTTTTGACTTGGTTATATAACCAAGTCAAAACGATAGTGGCGAGAAAACCCAAAAAATTGTAAGTTAAAAAAATGATGGGTTAGTTTCGATTTTTATTGATTTTGAAATAAACGGTAATTTTTAAAGGACATATAATAACAAAACTAAATACATTACAGATAACAAATAAATAAACAATCCCACACTAATGTCGTGTGAGGCACTACACGTGCTCTAATAACTGCTGTCATGCGACGTGGATTGAACACAATGGCAATTGCCCTTGCAGAAATATTTTCCCACTCTTCAAGAAGAGCGAAAACCCGGAATAGTTTCTGATTGTCTGTTGCTAATTAGCCTCTTTATTGAAATGCACTTTCCCAAGGCACATTCGCTGTAGCTTGCTTTTGCAAGACTGTTTGCACGTGATCCTAACAATATTGAATGATTTATCGCCACTGTTGGTAAGACCCTGTTAAATTGACGTTGATTGGTAATAGGTTCTAAAGTAGATAACACATCCAAAGTATGTGCTCTTACATTGTGATCTACGCTCGATACATTCACATTACTCATACGGGAAATATTTGCATACCACCTAGTATACATGCACATACTAAAGAAAATTGGTAACAAGTTGAGAGCATAGCGGATAAGATCTGACCAGGACGTATATAATATATTATGTAGGTACATTTTTAAGATACCCCGACGGAGATTACGTCAATAAGGTTCTTTTTGGGGGGGGGGGGGGAGATTCTCCCGAAGGAGTCTTTTCGTGCCCCTTAGGACTATTGTACCCTCTGTTGTATTCTTTAAGGATCTTACCACTTACCACTATTAGCTCAACTTGTTATTCGGTTGTTATTCGGAGATAAGAGAGTTAAGGTTTACTTGAAAATATTTGGTCACAATCACTTCCCCTTCCGAAACCTAATCAAAATCGCGTAATTTACGAGACTCTGATCACACTAAAGCACGAGGTTTAAAAGTTTGACCCTCCCTTAAAATGATGTCTAGCTATTAGATCGTAAAAAATTTAAGTGAAACCAAAGAATTTACTTATTAGTGAGGAAGTCGTCTCGACTTCCCTGCGAGTTGCGCCTGTGGTTGAGGTTTTACGATTTGTTCTTAATTTCATTTGGCTCAGAAAATTACGGAGAAGCTGAGAAACTGGTATCTAGTTGAAGCGAGTGGATGTTAGAATATGTGGTAATTTGAAGGAGAAACCAGTCTCAAGCTTTAGCGAGTGGATAGAACCAGTCTCTAGCCAAAACGAGTGGATTTTTTAGACTCCTCCCTACTTCTTGCTGCCGTTTGTTTATACGAAAGGGTACCCATTTGATGCGTGGGTGCGACAAGAAACTATTAAAATTTCGATCTCACACATGAGATAAATGTATTAAAAAGAGAACTAAAGAAGCGTGCCGCATATTCCCAGCGCCCGGCTCGACCCTCTTTACCTGCTTCTCGAAGGTTTACATGTATAATACTGAGTGTATTCCAATTTTGTCGGCGAATTTCATTATTTTAGAACTTTTATTTGTTAATTTGCATACCTAGGGTCGACCTGTTTCACTATTAATATATACCATAATGCTCAATCTGATTTAGATCAGGACTACGTGGCGGTCAGTCCAGATAATCCCTGACAACTCTTGTGACATGAGGTCTGGCATTATGGCACATTAAACAAAGCATTTCACCAACAAATGGATCGAAATGAATAACGTCCGCTTCAATTAAAACAAGGCCTTTACAAGCATGTAATGAAATTTCAGCCTACACCATAATACCCATCTTCAAACGGTGTTCTTGGAGATATGCAACATTCAAAAAAAAACATTCTCCTCGTCTTCTCCATACACGCTTGCGTCCATCTAGTGAATGTAAACAAAAATGCGATCCGTCTACGAATAAGGCGCATCCCCAATCTTTGTCATTCCAATCTATATGACCATGGACAAAATTATTTAATCGTTGAGCACGAAGCACGAAGGACCGCAACTAAAACCGGGCAAGTAGTTGGTCTTCTTGACATCAATACCTGTTTAAGTAATCTACGATGGAAGGTCCGTCCTAACAGTCTTGTGCCATGTACAGGGTAGCTCGAATTCGAGTCTATGTTACTCGAGAACCGTAAGAGATACAGTGTCGGTCAAATTAGGTTAAAATTGTGCATTTAGGTGCCAAACAATATGCCGTTTAGAAAGTTTTAAAATCCCGAGTATTTCCGGAGATATCCGGAAAAAACCGAAATGTTGAAAAACCGTTTTATTTTTTTCCTGAGCTTATTCAATAACGGATTTCAAATTGAAATGCACTTTTGCATTCCCACTTTTTCCGCTCCATCCAATGGTGCTATCCAATTGGGAATGCGACGTTTCGTCTTCAAGGAATCATCATTAACTTTCTTTTTTTAAATAGGAATTTTAATTTTTTTGTACCGTTTTTCAGATGATATTGGCGTTATAAATATGAATATGTATTTAATTTTTTTTAAATTTTATTTTTACTTTTTTCCAATTATTTATTTTGCTTTGGGGTAAAAAATAATGCACCTTTTTATTTTTATTAAAAATAAAGGTTTTAATTTTCCACTTAGCACAAAAAACAAAATAAATAATTTATATAGAATGTAAAAATTTCAAAAGTAACAAACTTTTTAAAATTACTCCAAAGCAAAATAAGTAATTTAAAAAAAAATAAGAATTAAAAATAAAAAAAAATACATATTCATGTTAATAACGCCAATGTCATCTGAAAAACGACAAAAAAAATAAATGTATGTATTTAAAATAAGGAAGTTGATGATGGGCCCTTGATGACGAAACGTCGGATACCAAACTGGAAACCACCATTCGATAGAGCGGAAAAAGTGGCAATCAAATTTGAAATCCGTTTTTAAATAAGCTCAGGAAAAAGATAATAGTATATTATTTTATATGGAGGAAAAGTAACTTTTCCTCCAAATAAAATGTGCTGTTTTTTCTTCAAATGTCGACAAATTAATGCAAAAACGTCGCTTTTTAATAGTAATAATAATTATTATTAAAGATAAGTTGGTTCGCAAGGCGGCTTAGACCGGTGCGGTGTCGGTGAATAGGCTCAGTTTGTTGCTATAATAATGTCATATAAAGCTGTCAGTGGACACTGTCAACAATAATTATTTTTTTAAAATTGCGTTTTCGATTGCGTTTTAATTCCGTATTGATAAGCAGTTATTGAGTAAGTTCGATTAAATAATAACCAATTTGTTCCTAAATTAGTGATTTTTAGAAATGCAGTCACAAATTGAGTGATAAATACAAATTTTAGTTTAATGACTCTTGAGTTGTTGACGCTTATTTTGATGCTTGTTTGTATTGTATCTATGTTGATATGACAACACTTTTACCTCCGCCGGCGGAAAAGTGAAAAGTAAAGCTCCGGCGGGGGAAAAGCGAAACTTCACTGCCGCCTACACAGTCGAGTAATGATGGATTTACTGACGTTTGAAGAAAAAATATATTTTTGGGATTCCCTCGAGTTTATTTCTTCTGTACCTACCTATGTGCTTCCCCGAATTTAAATGTTTTAGCGGTCCAGCTATCTAATTGTTTTAGTAGCAACTACAACTACTGCCTGCTAGATGGCGCAAGCAAAGAATGCACCAAGAAAAATGTATTTTTGAATTACATAATCTCAGTTGCCACAACATTTATAAGAATATTAAAAAATCCCCAGATTTTAAAAATAAACGGGAAAAAATCCCTTTCTCCTCTGGATCTCTTAAAATCCCTAGATTCGGGGGAAATCCCTAGACATGGCAACACTGTACTCAGATATTCAGAGCCGCCCGCCCGGCGCCGGTTCGGTAGCAAATTTGAAACGAAGTGGTCTCCCATGGTTCTAGACGAGGCTACTCAAACTGGACTTTTAGGACGTTTCGCAACAGAACCATGCAGTTCGGTAAGACAGGGTTTTGTTAGTACTCACGTATCTATTGGAGCAACCCACAAGGTAACCAGGTTCCACAAACTCCATCCTTATAAGATTTAAATTCTACATAGGCATTAAGTGAAGATGACCCAGATCGTAGAACGCAAATTTGTGAAGAAATGACCCAGTCTATTGACAGAACCCCAAATCTGCTTTGAAATACCTGTTTTACAGACGAATGTGTATTATTCCTTATTGGACCTGTCAATAAACACAACTGCCGCTATTGGAGTGACGAGAACCCTCATATTTTCAGAGAAAGTCATACGGAGTACCCAGAAAAAGGTAATGCTTGGGAGAGAATTTTCGTACAGGCTGTAAGAGGTCCTTTATTTTTAAATGGTAATCTAACGGGACAGATATATTTGAACATGTTGGAAGAAGCAATAATTGAACAACTTATTACAAAAGAAGTGGAAAATCAGAGCGACGAGTTCGACAACGCGATACGCGATAATCATTTAAGAGCTCCTTCAGTTTCACTACACCAGATATGTTCGAGATTGGCTCAACAGCACATTTCCACATAGGTGGATAGGAAGGAGAATAGAAATTCCTGCAAGGTTACCTGACCTTAGCCCGAATATTTTTTTTCTTTGGAGCCATTTATAGTCGGTAGTTTATAAGACCACTCTCCAAAACATTAAAGATTTGCAAAGTCCCATTACAGCAGCGGATAGGGCTACATCTAGAGAGACATTGTAAAATGTGCGTCAAGAATTTGAACGGCGGTTGTATTATTGTCTAGATGTCAATGGTGAACTTTCAATAAGCTTTAATGAACCATTCATGCTCATTTTTCAATTTTTTACTCTTAATTGTTACGAAAACAATGTAAGCTTCAGTGATGACATTTATTTTTTTTCTGTTAACTATAATGTACATAACGTAACGGAACTATTTTTATAGAGGTTCAGTGAAATTATAAAGTACCGAAGGAAAAAGTCCTCTTAGTTTCATTTCGAAAGATAAAAAGTAATTATATTTTTAAATTCTGAACTTAAACATTAAAATAGGTGTTATGAACGGTGAGGTCAAATGCATAGAATAAAAGTCCCTTTAAAATGATGTATCGCTCGACCCTCACCTCATTTAAGAATTTTGGGATGGTAGCCCTGGGGTTTAGGAGGTTGAAGGGGCACATCCAATTTTTCGTAAAAAATATTCCACCTGAATAACGTTGTTGAAGTCTTTGGAGAATCTTAGAAATCCGTCTATTTACGCAGAATACGTAGGTGGTAATTTTATAAATTAAACCCTACAACTCTTTCAATTTGTCCGTTTACTACAATGAACGTGTTTAACATATGATTTCAAAGTTTGCGCTGATATCAGCAGCTTTACGAGCATATCAATTGTATGTACAGACAGTCCAAGCTGCATATAATCATATCAAGTAATAAGTATGAAGGGTATGTTCATTGCCGCATCTACAACTTTTGAAGCCCTAGGACCGCTTGAGATTACGGACCCCTTCCCGTTAAAAGATAAATCGACGGGTCTGCCCATTTTTTATTATTTTTGGGATATCGTTTTATAGAATAATTTTTCAAGATATTTGAGTAAATAAATATTAACGAAAAGATCTGAGGATGATCAAGATGGATAGAGTTTAGAACTTCTTGCAATCTATATATGACATTTATTGTTTTAGTTTGTTGTAATCTATTCCTTAGACCATTTTTAAAAATTATTTTCAACATTCACAAAAAAATGATGGGAGGCAATATTACTGTTTTATATATGTTAGGAAATTAGGGCTATTATTGTCATTCATTGCAAGTTTTGAGGTCTCTTGCAATTAAATCTAATATTGATC
>JAEQML010076670.1:0-13244 GCA_016904865.1 Pissodes strobi
ATAAATAGTTGATAAAGTTTTGTTTTTATTATTAACATGAGAATCCTTCTGGCTATGTAATTTCGCGCCTGAAGAGTTTATGAAGTATTCGTTAAATTCATTTAGGATTATTTTATTGTCATACTTTTTAGAGAAATTTTTACGTTTTACTTCAGTTTTATTATTTTTATTTGATATATTTTTTACAAGATTCCAGGTGGCTTTATTTTTATCATCTTACTCTTTTATATAGGATTCAATTGAGATTTTTTTTGCTTGTTTTATGACCTTTTTTAAAATTCTACAATATCTGCTGAAGAACTCTGCCTCCACCTGCCCAGTTTCCTTCATATGATACAATAATCTTTTTGATGTAAATATGTTCTATATTGTTGTGGAGGATTCATTCCTACCCTGGAATTGATTGCCTTTTGCTCCACAAATGATTGAAATTTTGTTTGGATTGTTATAGAGCCACTTCGGCCCAGGCTCAAGGATGTAAACTGCACAAGTGCAAGTTTAGTGACCCTAATGAAATTTGTACCTAGTTTCGTCGATTCGGTGTCTATTCGGACACAAAAAAATCATTAAATTCTTCCAAAGCGAATAACACCAAATTATATATATATATAAAAATTCATAAACAAATTAATTTACCAAATAACACCTTATTATCAAACTAAATACCAGTTAACCAGTAATTAAATATGGCATTATAATTGTCATCTTGTCAAAGTCAGTTTAAAGCCTGACAATCTGCAAGAGCTTTTTACTGTTTTATTGTATTTGCTAACCATTTTCATTTTTAGTTTTTTGCTTTTCTGGAAAACGGTGTCCGAATAGACACCGAATCGACGAAACTAGGTACAAATTTCATTAGGGTCACTAAACTTGCACTTGTGCAGTTTACATCCTTGAGCCTGGGCCGAAGTGGCTCTATAACAATCCAAACAAAATTTCAATCATTTGTGGAGCAAAAGGCAATCAATTCCAGGGTAATAATCTTTTTGTTGTGCATGACACCTTTATCGCTGGTGTTATCCAGCAATTTGTTCTTTTATTAGGATTTATCTTTTTTAATACAAAAATCTCCCTCATATCTTCGTTTTATATTTTGATTCGTGTTTTTCATAGATTTAAAGTCGAGACAAATCAGTTGGCCTCTGTGCTCTGACAGAGATTAATTAATAACACTGGCTACACCATTAACATGCGCACTCGCATTCACATTGACAAATATGTTATCAATCAAAGTGGAAGAACTTCCAACAATTCTAGTAGCTTCAAAAACTGTCTGCCGATAATTATATGAATTCATTGTGTCTATATAGGTCTTTACTTTATTATCGTTGGTGAAAAGATTTAAATTAAAGTCTCCAGTTTTAAAAAGTGCTTTAGTAGGTATTCGAAAATAATTTCGAGTTTGCATAAAAATATCAAAATCACCAACCCCTCTTCTGTATATACATAAGACAGACATTTTTAGATTCTTTTCAACAGCGCAAGCGCATTCACATATACCTTCCAAACTCATTGAATTTACCTCCTGTACAGCTTTAAAATTTAAATTTAACTGGTTATTCATATATATACACGCACCTCCATGTTCAAGATCTTTATTCCTAGCAAAACAAGATATCAGTTCATAACCATCAATTTTTGTAAACAATGACTCGTCCTCTTCAAGCCAATGTTCGCTAAAACATAATATTTCAGGTTTACAAGTTAAGTTAGTTAAGGCTACCTCTACCTCTAATGTTTTGTTTATCAGGCTTTGAATATTTTGGTGAGAGGTATTGAAACAGTTTGTGCTTTTTCTATTGACCTCAATATCTAACCTTGAGTCTAGTTGTTCACTTGGATTGCATGATACTTTGTTGTTGCCATTTGTTATAAAAAATTTCCACCCCTTTCTTGAGTTAGTAGCTCATTACCAGTGGGGTTTGTAAATTCTCTGTGTTTTTTGAAATCAAATCTATTTACCCCTACATACCTTGGCCAAAATGAGCTTTCATACAATAAGTCTTTTTTGTCCATTGGAGCTACCACTACAAATTTTTTTAATGTGTGCTCTTCTGTGGGAATCTCTTTTACAACCAAGTTTATATTTTCAAACCCATTTTTTGCGTATGTAGTTTGTAATTACTTTCTCTGTAGCTGTTCGTTTTACCCTATTTATGTAAAGCCAGACTCTTCTGTCTCCACCTTCAAAGCTTTGATCTGTTTCACCAGTGCCCAGATTTTTTCTTCTTTTGTTTCTTTTCTCCACCAGAAAGAAATCATTTTCGGAAGCGACATCGCTCTCCTTTGAATCAGCATTTGTTTTTGTTGGTAATGTTACAGTTGTTTGTTTTTGTTTACTATTCGCTTGACTTCTTGCGGCAATGTTTACTAGTATTTTCACGATTTCTCGTCGCCACATCTGACACCGACTGTTCGGCGCGTGCGCTAGTTTCAACTGATTTTTCTTTGTTTGCATGCTCCAGTACTATGATTTTTTCGCAGAGCAGTCCATTGTTATGCTTTAGAAGGTTGTTTTTGTCTGCCATTTCCTCTAAAATCTGTTTCAGGTACTGGATTTCCATGCACAATTTTGCATTTTCCACTTTTCGTACAGCGATAATTTTGTGTTCGTTTTCACTGCTACCAGCAGCAGCGTCAGGTGTTAAGATTTACCGACACTGACGATGACGGTGCCGTTGGAATGCAGCATTCAATTTTTGTTTTTTCAATTATTCTCTTGATAACACCCATTCGTTTGACACAACTATTGTGGTAGATCGAGTAACAACTTATGCAAACACAAACACTGCAACTTTTGCACAGCACTTGAAACCCGTAGTTTTCGCATCTTTTGTACTACAATCTGAATCACCGTCTGACTCGCCCGCCATGTTGGGCAAATAAAGAGAGTATTAGTTGAAAATTAGTAAAAGTTGTAATTTTATCAGAAGACACGGGAAGAATCTGAACACTGCAACCAGGTAAAACTATGACCTATGACGATCAGGCTATATGTGTGTTTAAGTGGCGCTTTAGACAATGTTTCCAATTTGTTTTAAATGAAAAATCTAAACAGTGAAACCACTATATTTGATCAGCAGGCTTATGAATTTTGGCATGAATTTTTAAATTATTTTTACGGGTTGTTTTATAGGGACACCTTATACAGTGAAACCACTCGATTTGATCAGCAGGCATATGACTTATAGCATGCGTTTGTAAATCACTTTTGCGTATTGTTTTATAGGTACACTCTGAACATTTATGCCAGCCTTTTGCGGTTTCGTCTTGATGCCTAATTAAATGACGTTTTAGATCATTTTCCCGCTTTGTTTTAAACGAACAATCTAAACAGTGAAACCACTGGATTTGATCAGCAGGCTTATGAATTATAGCATGCGTTGATAAATAACTTTTGCGGACCGTTTTAAAGGGACACACTGGACATTTCAAAACATTTGCGGCTTTGCCTGGATGCCTCACCAAATGGCGCTTTAGATCGTTTTGCCGCTTTGTTTTAAACGAACAATCTAAACAGTGAAACCACCGGATTTGATCAGCAGGCTTATGAATTATGGCATGCTTTTGTAAATCATTTTTGCGGATTGTTTTATAGGGACAGCTTTTACAGTGAAACCACTCGATTTGATCAGCAGGCAAATGGCTTATAGTATGCGTTTGTAAATCACTTTTGCGTATTGTTTTATAGGTACACTCTGAACATTTATGCCAGCATTTTGCGGCTTCGTCTAGATGCCTAATTAAATGACGTTTAAGCTCGTTTTCCCGCTTTGCTTTAAACGAACAATCTAAACAGTGAAACCACTGGATTTGATCAGCAGGCTTATGAACTATAGCATGCGTTGATAAATGGCTTTTGTGGACTGTTTTAAAGGGACACTCTGTACATTTATGCCAAACTTTTGCGGCATCGCCTAGATGCCTCACTAAATGACGTTTTAGATCATATCCCCGCTTTGCTTTATAGGGACACTCTAGACATTTATACCAAGCTATTGCGTCTTCGTCTTGGAGACTAATTTGGACATTTTGGAGACTAATTTCATTCTGAGGTTTATGGGCAAGTTCAAACTTTATTAACCTGCAAAAAAAATGGTTTAAGTACCGGATATACATAAAAGTGCATATTTAAACAGGACTATTCTGGCAAGAATACTCTTCTTGACATTAAGACATCTGATATAGTTTAGCATGAAAACGAATAATCTAGGCACATAGGTATTTATAATCGAGTTTAAACCCAGCGGCAGAAAAGTGAGTTTCTCTATTGGAATTACCCTCATGAAGATGGATGTATTCCCAATGTTTTTTGCAAAATTAGCAAAGCAGAGTGCACTTGTAAAGTGTAGAAATTATGGAATCTCACTAGTGGTAATTACAACTTGCCAATTATTAATAATAATATATTAAATTTATTTATTCAGTAAATTGCATATATAAATACAGTACTCTAGCTGAAGAAAAAGTCAAAGTGTTATAATAAAACGAATTACACTATACAGAGTGGCCCATCAAAAGCGTACCGCAAGGCTTAACTGCCAGAGGAAAATTCTTTCGAAAAAATGCAAAAACACGTCAAGTTTGTTTGTCAAGGAGACAACTTCTGACTCTAGAACCATTGCAAAATCTTCAACCCCTTAGCGGGGGCGTCATCCTTCAATTTTTTTTTAATAGGAATGGGGGTCAAGTGATACCTCATTGAAAAGGGCTTTTGATTCTTAATTCCTGTTTTGCTTTTCAAAATCGGTCCACACGATTTGAAAATTTAGAGTTTGAAATGTCAATATTACGTTTTTCCGGAATTATTCAATAAACATAAATTGCTCGGAAAGAATTAGCTGTTCTTGCGGATTTATTTCGGCTCGTTTTAGTCAATAAACAATTTTTTTACTACTAACTTGAGAAATCATCAAAAATTCAGTTAGGTGCGGTGTTTGCTAGGTAGCTGTCTTGTGACTTTTGGGTTGAAGTATTTCAAAATTATTGAACATTTTAAATTCAGCAATTATGGTATACTCAATTCCAGAAAAAGTAGAAATAATTGAGCTTTATTTTAAAAATAATGAATGTGGAAATCGGGTCGCAGAGCTATTTAACCAACGGCATCCTGATAAACATGTTTCTGGGAAAATTGTTCACGAAATAGTGACGAAATTTCGCGAAACTGGTTCCGTTCAGAATAAAAAGAGCCAGATTGAAAATATGGTACAAAATAAACCTATTGAGGTAGTAATACTCATTCAAATTGCAATGGATAATACGTTGAGTACAAGACAATTAGCCAGTGCAACGGGCGGGTGTCGTAACAGTCTCCAGCGTGTATTAAAAAAGTAAAAGTTCCACCTTTACAAGATTCGGTTTTTTTTTTTAATAGCAGTGGCACACACACTAAAGGGAGATCCTATGGCGCTCGATGAGCGGTGTTTGTGCGAAGATGTTGATTGCCACGGTTCTTGAATATTTGTAGGTTGTAATTAGTGGGAAGCAGATGTCCTGGAAGTGAGTTCCACAGTGATGCAGTGCGCCAGACAAAAGAATTTTGGTAAAGCGATGTTCTAGGTGTTTCTAGTTGTACGACGAACTGGTGCGCTCCTGCCGTCTGTCGGGACTGTCTGACAGGAGTTGACAGGGACGGGATTATGCGGGCCAAATCCTGGGAACATCTGCCGTGAAAGTATCTGTAAAACAGAGACATCTCGGCCACATGTCTGCGATGTTCCAGACTATCCAGACTCCGGGTCAACTCCGGATCGCCGACGAGACGCACAGCCCTCTTCTGAATGGAATCCAGCAGCTTCAGGGTATGCTTTGGTGCGGCACCCCAGATATGTGAGCAATATTCTAAGCACAGTCTTATTTGCGCTTTGTACAGCAAGAGCAACTGCTGCGGTGTATAGAGTTTTTTGTTGCGAAATAGCGCACCAAGCTTCTGGGAGGCTGACCTTGCGATGTTAGCAACATGGTCATGCCATGACATATTGCTGTTGACCGAGACACCCAGCAGCCCGATTGACGAGGATGAAGGAATGGTCGATCCTGTCACAATGATGTCAGGGCCCGCTGTATTGGCCCTCTTAGTAAACGTTGCTGCTTGGGTCTTTGCTGCATTGAACTGGACCAAATTTCGGTCGCCCCAAGTTTGAACTTTCTCCAGGTCTTGATTAATTGCTGTAATCTGCTCCTGTCTGCGGTGATGAATCTCAGTCGCTGGTAAGGGTTTTTCAGATCTAAAGTGGGAGACAAGGGTACTGTCATCTGCAAAACTGTAAACAGGATTATTCGTTTCGATCAGCAGGTCATTAATATAGATGAGGAACAGAGTTGGTGAAAGTATTGCGCCCTGAGGCACGCCCGCGTTGATGGTGAAGGTGTCCGAGATGTGTCCATCGACTGCAACGTATAGGGATCGGTTCTTAAGGAAACTGGCCAGCCAGCTGCAGAGAGAGGCGGGCAGTCCCAAGGACGGCAGTTTGTTGAGCAGTCCGTCATGCCAAACTCTGTCGAATGCCTTTGAAATATCCAACGCAATCGCTCGAGACGCTCCGTAGTTTTCAATTGCCCTACTCCATATATGAGTGACATAGGCCAATATATCTCCTGTCGATCTCTCTTTGCGAAAGCCGTATTGATTTTCGCTGATTATTCTGTTGCTCTTGAGGTACTTGAGTAGGTGCTGGTTGATTACACGTTCCATGACTTTGGAGATTATTGGAAGCAAGACAATTGGGCGATAGTTTGAGGGCGTGGTTTGCTTTCCTTTTTTTGGAACAGGTTGCACTCGAGCGATTTTCCAAGAGGATGGGTAAATCTTTGGTAAATCCCTTTTCTGTAAGAAAGAGAAAAAAGCCTGGAAAAAACGGGTGTTAGTTCGTTGGCGCAGTTCTTTAGCACGATGGCAGGTATTCCGTCCGGTCCTGATGCCTTTTGCGTATCTAGTTCTTTAAGGATTTTGCGAATATCACGATGAGAAAACTTGACTTCTGCCATGGTGGTGTTGATGTTCGGTATAGTGGGGAGAGTTTTGCTTTGGGGCACGTCTAAGGTAGAGTGCGATGAAAACATTTTGGCGAGCATGTTTGCTTTTTCCTTGGCTGTAGTCGCCGTGATGCCACGTTCGTCCGTCAAAGGTGGGAGAGACGTTTTTGTAAAGATGTTATTTACTGCCTTTGCTACCGACCAGAAATTCCTGGAACCACTGGGGCATTTCAAAAGTTTATTCTTGATCCTTTGATTGTGTTTGTCCTTAGTTTCGTCGATCACACGCTTGCACTCGTTTCTAGCTTCGATAAAATAATTGCGATTTTCAGCGGTCTGATTTTGCTGCCAATACTTATAGGCTTGCTGTTTCCTTCCTACAGCTCTTTAGCATCTTTTGTCGAACCAAGGTTTTCCTTTTGATGGTAACTTGATGGAATTTGGGATGTATGCTTCCATTCCTGAGGAGATTACTTGCATGATCTCTTCGCAGCAGTCTGACGGGTCGTCAGTGCCAAAGCAGACGTCGAGCCAAGGAAAATCTAGGTAGAACTGCCTTAGATCGTCCCAGTTTGCAGAATTGTAATGCCAGATTTTGCGAGGCAATGGTGGATCCTTCTGTATGAGTGGCAATTCACAAACCGTTGTAATAAGTTTGTGGTCGGAGGTACCTATTGGCGGACCAACTGTAACCTTGTACTGGTCAGGATTGGTGGTCAAAAAAAGATCCAGGAGGGCGGCGAATTCGCCCCTCTCTCAGATTCGAGTTGGTTTGTCTACAAGTTGAGTAAGCCCGCAGGTGATGGCAAATGCTTCAGCTTCTCTACCTTCGTTGTCGGTCTTGTTGTGATGTTTGAGCCAGTTGGTGTTGTGGGCATTGAAGTCTCCCAGAAGGATTATTTCTGAACTGGGGTGATCGACCTGTATTGAGTCAAAAGTGATAGCTAGTGTTGAGAAAAAGCTTTGGTAGGCTCTATCGCTCGGAGGGCGATAGAGACAACATATAAACTTGGTTAATCCCTTGGCGGTGAACTTGAGCCACATGACGTCAAATTTGTTCGGTTCGAGTGTTTCCTCTCGGTGACATGAAAGGTCGCTTCGGACAAAAAGGCATGTTCCGAACTTATATCTAAATCGGGTATGTAAGTCGTAACCAGGATAGAGGTAGTTCACTGTTGTTGTTGTAGAACATACTTGTGTTTCTGTCTAATATGTGTGGTTTATTTGCTTGTAGATGTTGGTGTACCGAATTTATGTTTGTATTTAGGCCTCTTATGTTGCAGAAATCTGTTCTAAATTGATTCGGTATCTTTGCTGTCTGTGAAATGCGGAATGAAGGGCTCCCAGGGCCACCCAGCGCCCGGAGATCCGAATGGCCGGGGAGTTTACTTCCGGAATATTTTGATCCTGGAAGCACCATCATGTCCATATATTCCTACTATGGAACCCGGGACCACCAGCGTGGAAGCGGAACGTGATTTGGGAAAACCACTTAGCGCTTCCCAATTCTGGTGGGGTGGTCTTTCACCGGACGATGCGAGTAGGCTTATGCATCTACCACCTAGGGCCGCTTCCACTCGAAGCATCGGCCTCAGACTCATTCCTTTGGCGGTCCCTAGTCTGACAGGGGTTAGAGCAAGAACTAAATGAAGACGACCTTGACCGTCGTTTGCAATTTTGCGAAATTATAAGTGAACAAGCAATTAATAATGGTAATTTACCATTTAATGTGTGTTTTTTCGGACGAGTGTACTTTCTTTTTGAACGGCATAATTGTCGTTACTGGGCTGATACCAATCCAACGGTTTTTCACGAGGTACATACACAACACCCTCAAAAGTTGAATGTATGGGCTGAATTTTTCGAGATTCCCTTGTGGGTCCTTTTTTCCTTGCTGGAAATTTAACAGGTGATAAGATGTACTTGAATTTGTTCGAAAATACCATCGACCCAGCTCTAGCGAATATTAGAATTACTCTACATACATTGAAGAGGAATTAATATTTCAACAAGACGGAGCTTCTCCATCCACATTACTTACAAAATGTGAGAAATTATTTAAACAATACGTTTCAGGTCGCTGGATAGGACGAAGGGGTACAATTGAGTGGCCTCCCCTGCCACCGGACTTAAGTCCTTTAGATTTTTTTTATGGGGACATAAAAAAAACAAAGTTTATACCACTCCACCTGCCACATTGGAAGACTTGCGAGGACGAATCATTAACGTATGTCGCGAAGTAACACCGCAAATGCTCCAGAACGTACGACAACGGTTTGAAGATAACCTGTATTACTGTATGGAGGTTGGTGGCCAACATTTCCAGCATTTACTTGATTAACACGGTAGGTTTTTATGTACAACTAAACGAGTTTTTGAATAAACGTATTGTTGACATTTCAAAGTTCCATATTTTCTAAACGAGCGGACCGATTTTCAAAAGCTAAGCAGGAATGTCTAGGGAATCAAAAGCCCTTTTTAATGAGGTATCATTTGATCTCCATTACTATTTAAAAAAAATGAAGGATGACGCCCCCGCTTAGGGTTTGAAGATTTTGCAATAGTTTTAGAGTCAAAAGTTGTCCCCCTGACAAACAAACTTAACGTGTTTTTGCATTTTTTCGAAAGAATTTTCCCCTGGCAGTTACGCCTTGCGGTACATTTTCGATGGGCCACCCGGTATAACTAGTTAATTACATACTATGTCTAAGCAAAAATCATCACAATCTACATTAACGGCATTAACGAAAAAAACTAATTTAAAGAATAACAGTTCATCTCAATCAAATATTTTTTAAGTTTATTTCTGAAGATGAATATATTTGTCAAATTGGAAAAATGTATTACTTCTGGTCTAACCCGAAGTAGCAAATCTATCTCCACAATACATACAACTAGTGAATGAATATCATAATGTTAAATTTCTTACCTGGATTCTTCATTATATTCACTTTTAATATCAACTTCCTCATGACTTATAAAGTCCGGTTCAATTAAATAGTCTTCATTACATTTTTTCTCATTGAATTCTCTATAAAAAAAATTAAGTTATGTTTAATAGAAACATGCTTTATTACCCAAAATTTCCCAACTGGAACATGTAAATGATTTTAAAATAATCTACTGTAGGCGTTTACATTATCGTATGGATATTTAAAATTATATAAAGGTCAATCTAGACTCATCTAAATTTTGAAATTGTAATAAATCATAAACAATAGGCGCATATAACACAAAATTTAGCATACTTCATTTTTGTCCCCAACTGAGAAAAAATATGCTAATTAGTAGTTATCGACGCGTTCATAACAATTGTTAAAATCACAATTACTTACTGATCCAGTTCGATTTTAATATTACTGTTGTCTTTATTAGTGGTAGCTTCCTCATCTAAACCACCGTCAGCTTTATTTAAATGGTTCCTAGAAACATTAAACAGATACTCAATATGTTTCAGATAGGTTAATCATCTTCAAGAAATTGTATTGTATATACATTATTACTATTTTTAAAGATATTTAATTAAATAGTGTAAACAATGAACATTTTATCAGCAAAAAAGTTCATACGTTTTTGTTATTGTTAGCATACAGTTATATTAAGGAAAACTTGAGAACCCTTTTTTACATCACATTATTTCTCTTTGTTTTTCTTCATTTTTTGTATAAATTGATAAAACATATAAATATGAAACCGGAACAACAACGAGCAGCATTTTTCGTCGATCTTTAGTCGTAGCAATTTGTTCACTATTTCTCTTGTCATTTGGAAATTATAAAAATTCGAAAAAGAGGTTTTTCAGCTTTTTGGACCGTTCTATTAAATTATTGGTGCCATCATCAGGGCCAGCAACATAGAGTTGGGCATAAATGAAATGCCTTGTTGAACCCATACGGATCACAACACGTACACAAAAAAACAATAACAAACACCGACAGCAGTTGCTCAGATCACGTTCAAGGCTTACTAGCTTACTTTGAAAATTATATTTAGTTTGTTTTTAAAGGTAACTTAATTGGCGCAGTCGGTAGGATACGCAGTGTGTTCGTTATTAGTACCGGTAAAACATCTGCTCTAGAACGCGATAATTAAAAGTGCGTTTGTATTAAGTGTTAGCGGAATACGTAACAAAATTCCCGAGTGTGATAAAGCACAGGCATTTCAAGGAGCTTTGTATGTAAACGAACAAGCACGTTGATTTCTACCATTTATTGAGTGTCCGAACAAGCAACGTGCAAAGTGCAGCAGAGACCCCATAACTAGCTTCACTTTTGAGAAAAATTAACTCGCAGTGACTCGACGATTTGGAAACCTGTCTCTGTCCCACTTCCACATCAAGGTTAACTGTTGGACAAGTACACCCAGAACCAGGGTACCACAGGAGATTATATGCTACCAGAGAGTAAGAATTTTCCCTGATATACTGTATTTTGGTGTTAGATAATTAAGCCTAGTGAATCTTGTTTGTTACTTTATTAACTGAAACATTTTTCATTTTCCGTAGCTCTATTCAATAATAAAATAAGACAAAAATGCTGCAAAATTACAGAATGATTTGAACTCGGTTGTGCTTTGGTGTGAGAATCACATGCTAAACATAAATAAATGCACAGTAATTACGTTTTCACATAAGGCCTCAAATATTAGTTTTCATTTTAGGATCAACAATAGGATGATAAAGAGAGTTAGCTCTCAAAAGGATCTTGGACTTTTGATTCAAGGATTGATTTTGGTGAGCATGTGGATGAAGTGCCTTAAAAATGTTAGGCTTTCTTATTAGAAACTGCAAAATTTTTTCAAATATTGATGGGATTGGGACACTTGTACACAAACTTCTATCCCCTATATGAGATCCTTTTTATGCAAACAAAATAAACAGCTTGGAAGCAATACAAAGAAAGTTCTTAAAGTTTTTGCATCTTAAAACATGTTTATTGTATCCCCCTAGAGGAACAGATCAAGTAATCCTTCGAAATATTTTTAATTTTCCAAGCTTGAAACTCTTATGTGTTGAATCAGGAATTGTCTTCATCCATATTGAGGGTAAGATTGATAGTAAAGAATTTTCGGGTCAACTGATATTTCATGTAAGTTCTGTGTGCACTAGAACAAGGAACACATTTCATGTCACTGTACCTAGAACTAACGGCTATAAAGAATCACCGCTCGTAAGGTATTGTGGTGATATTGATTTGTTTAATAGTACACACTTACAGTGTTTAAAGACCAAATTGGGATGAAATTAATTGGGCAATTTTAATATGTGCTGTCAATGTTTAGTGTTAAGGTTTAAGTTTAGAACATTGTATCTGTAATTGGCTATTGATACTAGTAAATAAATAAATTATTTCTCATATGAAAATGAGAAAAATGCACGGTTAACGTGGCTAGAAAACATGCGAAAAATGGCGAATGGCCGTTAATTTATCAGCATGTTTGATTTGACATTTTGAATTGACACATTTTGGGACGACATGATGAGTAATTTTCAACATACATATTGAAAAGTGGATTTCAACACGCGTGTGATATTAATTGTTTTCTTAAGATTCTAAAGCGAACCTTTTGTGTCATTTTCAGTGGTGGTCGTAGTAAAAAAAATAATGTACCAGGTGACTTTGTATAAACTAGGACCCCCATAACTTTTTTATTTTTTTATCACATCGGAATAATACAAAAACTGCCATACAGGGAAAATTTTTTCCTTTCCAAATCTATATTCTAATTTCCGGTAATTTTGCATATTTACGGGGGCCGACAGAAAGTACATATATTTTAAATAGAATGCCCTGTATATTTCTGGCTAAAATGAAAGATCTATTTTTCTGATTTCAATACACCATACAAGTTGACATTTGGTTCAGACGTTTTTACGTTATTTAAGTTAATATTCGCATTGAATTTACATTGTCTTGATATACGCTCCCATGATTATCAATCAAAATTATTGGAAACCAACAACTTTTTGAACAGCATATATCAAGATAATGTAAATTCAATGTAACTATAAACTTAAATAACGTAAAAACGGCTGAACCAAATGCCAACTTGTATGGTATATTTAAAATCAGAAAAAAACTTTCATTTTAGCCAGAAATATACAGGGCATTCCATTAAAAATATACAGATTTGGAAAGGAAAAAATTTCCCCAGTATGTTTTTTTTTATTATTCCCGTATGACAAAAAATAAAAAAGTTACGGGGGTGGGGGAGGAGGTGCTAGTTTATTTTACGAAATACTGTTAACTGGTATTGCTTACTTTATC
>JAEQML010076671.1:0-13243 GCA_016904865.1 Pissodes strobi
AATAATTCTGTTTCGGTATTGTGGATAGAACTCCGTTTTAGAGATTAATAGTATATTATATACCTAGGTTGAGAAGTAAGCCATTATTTACCGAGCACTTTTATATCCTGAGGCGCGGAGCGCCGAAGGATATAATGTGCGAGGTTAATAATGGCCTTCTCAACCGAGGTATATATAGAATTTTTTTTACTACTAACACTGATATATTACCATATTTGATTCGATTTGATTTTTATATTAGTCATTTTCCACTTATTTTTCAAATAGTTCGAAATATCAAGTAGCCTGGAAGTTCAGTTGTCTAACTGACAGATATCGTAACAAGAAGCGTTTTTTCGCGAGCTAACTACAATTAACCACGGCATACTACAGGATACTACTTTGTTTTCACGAGGATTTAATTGTGGTAAGTGAGGGGAAGTTTCGTGACGTCACTATTACATCATCATTTTTCAACTACGGCTTACTACAACTTACATACGTGACGAGGTGTGGTACTCGAGGTTTGATGGAGTCATGGCGGATTAATTTTGAAACGTTAAACAAGTGAAATGTTTGTTTTTCCATTCTGAACAAGTTTGTAAAAATTATACGTTCATGAAATTCTTCTATAGAAGCCTCATACGCATCGGAATTCCTACACAAATGTGCCCCAAATGGGATTTGGGCAGCATAAAGTATCCTGAACATATTCATCGAAAAAATACCATTAGTTTGCTTATCTCCAGAGGCCACCATTCTGTCATTAAAATATGAGTAAACGTTCTGCACTGATCAAACTGATCATTTTCAAATAAATATGCAAATATCTATATTCTTTTCTAGCAATGCAAGATCTAACTACGGTATTTTGGCGAAGACAGAAGCAGACAGTACAATTTGTGGTGGGGTGCTCGCTTGGCGCTTACTTCAGTATTACTTGTAGTTAACCGTGGTTACTCGCCAAAAAACGCTAATAATCTCCTGACAGCTCCATACATACAAAGTACCTTCTCTCCATCTAAATTTTGACAAAATCGCATTATTAATAAGAATATTATGGGGAGTCATGAAAAGTGAGTCATACTGTATATAATTTTTTTACTAATAGCACTGATACAATCCTTATCATTATTTGAATTGATTAGATTTTGAAATTAATCATTTCCTACTCATTTTTCAAATAATTCGAAATGACAACTAGTTGTCAAACTAACAAGTTTGACATTTTGACATTTTCCGTTTCCGTTTCATTATTGACCTAGGTTTTTTTTAATATTATTATTTACCTAGGGTGAGAAATGTTACTTCTCATTTGAGGAATGGAGTAAATAATAGTGATTTATCATGTTAGTAGTAAAAAAAATACATTAAAAAACACAGATCAAAAGATTTTCCCTATTATTTGTCAAACTTAAATTAAGACTAACCTAATTAATTTGATGTCAAGTGTCAAAGTCAATAAGTCTAAAAATGTTCTGAGAAGTATTCCTCTATGGTATAAAATGCCTTGTGAAGCAACATTTTTTTGACTTCCTTTCGAAAGAGTTTATATGTTTCAATCTTTTTTAGTGACTGGGGGAGATGGTTAAATATTTTTTACTTCGATAAAAAATTGAATTTTGTGTTAAACTAGAAGTAGGTATTGGTAAATATATATTCAGAGATGACCTGGTATTATTTAAGTTAATAGAGTGAATCATAGAGAAATACTTCCTATACATTAAGCAAGCTGTTTCAAGAATAAAAATTGAAGAGAGGGTCAATATCTTTTCCTTTCAAAAATATGGCCTACAAGAATCCCTTAATTAAGCCCACACAGATATCGTAATGCTCTTTTTTGTAACACAAACACAGAGTTAAATAAAGAAAATGATGAATTCCCCCAGAAGCAGACTCCATAAGTCAGGTGAGAATCAATTAAGGCAAAGTAAATATTTTTAGCAATAGTTTTATTTAGCTCGCTCTTAACGCAAAACAGCCTGAAGCCAATTTGGAACACAGCTGCTCAATGTGATTATTAAACTTTAGTTTATCGTCAATAGGCAATCCTAAAAATTTATTACAATTTGTTACATCAACATGCTGTGAACCCAAACAAACATCTTTCAAGTCACACCTAAAATTTAAAATATGTGTCTTTGAGACATTAAAAGACAAATTGTTACAATCACACCATTCTTTAACACTTGCTAAATCTTGGTTTATCGCACTGCTGAGAGCTTGTGAGTCCCTGCCACTCCAAAGAAGTGTAGTGTCATCCGCAAATGATGTGCATTTCCCTCGCTTCAGCACTAATGGTAGATCATTTATGTATACCAGAAACAAAAGAGGACCAAGTACAGAACCCTGTGGCACACCCTCAGAAATACTTAACTCTCCTGAATCACAACCAGCAAAACGCACAACTTTGATACCTGTTAGATTTTAGTATCAAGCCTCGAAAACCATAAAATTCTAATTTTTGCAGTAGGATTTCATGTGTCACACAATCGAACGCTTTTGCCAAATCACAAAACACCACTGCAGCCTGGTCACCATCATTGAAATCCAGATAGTTTTTCAGCAAGTGGAAAATGGCATCATTTGTGTTTTTGGCTAACTGAAAACCAAACTGAGATTCATTTAAAACCCCCTTTGCCTCTAAGAATCTAACCATTCTATTTTTGAGTAATTTTTCTGTAATTTTAGATAAGGATGGTAGTAATGATATTGGCCTGTAATTATTGGCCTCAATATCTTCCCCCTGCTTAAAAATGGGAATCACAACAGCTTTCTTTAGTAAATCAGGAAAATCACCAAGCAAAAAAGAAGTATTAATGCAGTCAGCTAATGTAGTGAGAGCACACCTAGTTAAATTCATAAAAATCTTAATGGAAATGCCATCCCACCCTGCAGAATTTTTCTTTTTAATTTCTGAAAATAGTTTCGTGATTTCATCAGATGTTACAGGAATAAAATAAAAAGAGTCACCAGAGACACCTTGCATGAGAGACAATGGGTTTGTAGAGGTTCTTGGTATATTTTTGACAATTTGAGATGCAACAGAGCAGTAATAAGAATTTAGTTTGTTGGCATTCAGTGAGGAAGAATTATTATTTGATTTTTGTTTGCCACATAGAGAATTTACAATTTTCCACGTTTCCTTTTGCTTGTTACTTGCTGAATCCAAAATCTGATTAAAATAATCATTCTTAGCTAACTTTAAAGTTTTACGATATATTTGTCTGTATTTATTAAAGTAATTCATAAAAAATGTTTTATCTATTAAAAATTTGCGTAATGTGTGTAGGCCCTGGGCGCAATACTTTCACCAACTCTGTTCATCTATATTAATGACCTGCTGATCGAAACGAATAATCCTGTTTACAGTTTTGCAGATGACAGTACCCTTGTCTCCCACTTTAGTTCAGAAAAATCCTTACCAGCGACTGAGACTCATCACCGCAGACAGGAGCAGATTACAGCAATTAATCAAGACCTGGAGAAAGTTCAAACTTGGGGCGACCGAAATTTGGTCCAGTTCAATGCAACAAAGACCCAAGCAGCAACGTTTACTAAGAAGGCCAATACAGCGGGCCCTGACATCATTATGGCAGGATCGACCATTCCTTCATCCTCGTCAATCGGGCTGCTGGGTGTCTCGGTCAACAGCAATATGTCATGGCATGACCATGTTGCTAACATCGCAAAATCAGCCTCCCAGAAGCTTGGTGCGCTATTTCGCAACAAAAAACTCTATACACCGCAGCAGTTGCTCTTGCTGTACAAAGCGCAAATAAGACCGTGCTTAGAATATTGCTCACATATCTGGGGTGCCGCACCAAAGCATACCCTAAAGCTGCTGGATTCCATTCAGAAGAGGGCTGTGAGTCTCGTCGGCGATCCGGAGTTGACCCGGAATCTGGATAGTCTGGAACATCGCAGACATGTGGCCGAGATGTCTCTGTTTTACAGATACTTTCACCCGAGAATAACAACCGCAGAGAAGCGACAACATAAATCCCGCCCAAAAATTTGGAGTGGGAGGTAAACCGGCCAACTGTCATCTCCATGTGCTTGTCAGTTTGTTTAGTCCGAGATTTGTTTAGTACAGTCGTCGACGACAAAATTTTTGCGTAAACGCCAATTTTCTTTAGTTTGTTTTTGGGTTAATTATTATTGAAGTGATTTCTTTAGCGAGGGTAAAGTCAGAAAAATGACCCGTGTGAAGTGAAACGCTTTTAAAAGTGAAACGCCCCTTTAATTAAGCATGTTCCAGTATAGCTAGAGGGCTGAAATTTTCAGGACATGTAGCCGGGGTAAAATGAAGATCCTGGATGAAAACTGGACCCCGTAACACAAAATCTGACAAGCGATGACCTCGGGGTAAAAAACGTAAAAAATTGTTCGGAAAGTTAATACAAGTATTTTAAAAAGAAATAAAAAAAAAATGTTAAAAAAGTAGAGAAACGCGGTTTTTGGCAAAAAAAAAACAAAGGAGTTCAGCTACGAGGTCGGAGATGGCAAAAACGGGAAGAAAAAAAATTCTATATGGATTTTTTTTAAATGGGAAAAACTGAAAAAAAAACGTACAAAAATGTTCGGAAAGTTAATAAAAGTATTATAAAAGGGAAGAAGAAAAAAAAATAAAAAAAGGTAGAAGATTGTTCGGAAAATTAATAAAAGTATTATAAAACTAAATGCGAAAAAAAAATAATTAAAAAAAAGGAGAAAACTGTTCGGACAGTTAATAAGAGTATTATAAAACGAATTAAAAAAAAACTAATAAGAAAAAAAGAGAAACGCGGTTTTCGGCGAAAAGAAGTTGTGAGAAAAACAAAAGAAAATAATAAAAAAACAGTCGAAACTAGGGGCGAAAGTTCCGAAAAAAAACTTAAAAGAAGATAAAAACTCAATTTCCAATATCTCTTTCAGAAGTTGCACTGCAGTTGTGTGCTTATAAAGGTGAGGCACATAATTTTATTGTAAAATATTTTTTCCTACTCTTATAGTAAACACTTTCTTTCGTACAGTTTACTTAATAAGGAAATAATTCTTACATACAAGTATGCGTAAAGAATACTAACGCAGAGTCATACGTTATAATGCATAGGGTGCCAATCAAATTAGGTTTTAAACCGCTCAAATCGCGAGATCTCGGCATCGCGTTACCTGTGCTTTAATTTTTTGGCAATTTTTATTGTTTGCATTGTTCGGTGACAGCAACATTATTTAAGAGTTGATGTTCAAATCGGTAATAATTATTAGTATTACTGGCATTTTAAAAAGAGTCTTGGAAAAAGTATAGTACACTACTTGAATGGAAAATTGTTATTACAAACTCGTTCGATTACAGCCCACGCTCGCTGCGCTCGCTTGTACAGCAATCTGTTTGCAATAAGCTACTTCATTCTCGTTATGTAATATACTATTGTGAACTGTGTTTATCTTCAAATATTAGATTTGGTTCGTTTGTGTTAGTCGCCCAATCAACTTTCAGTTAGTTTTACTTAGTCTCAACTTATATTAGTCATTTGAACCATTTCCGATAGCTTATAATCAGTTTTGATAGATTTGGTTAGTTTGGGTTAATAGTTGAATCAACTTTCGGTTAGTTTCACTTATTCTCAACTTATTTTAGTCACTTGAAGCGGTTCCGATTCGTTATAATCAATTTTAATAGATTTGGTTAGTTTGGGTTAGTCGTCCAGTCAGCTTTCGGTTTAGTTTCACTTAGTCTCAACTTATTTTAGTCATTTGAACCGGTTCCGATACGTTATAATCATAATAATCATTTTAAATAGATTTGGTTAGTTTGGGTTAGTCGTCGATTCAACTTTCGGTTAGTTTCACTTATTCTCAACTTATTTTAGTCATTTAAAGCGGTTCCGATACGCTACAATCAATTTTAATAGATTTGGTTAGTTTGGGTTAGTATAGTCGATTCAACTTTCGGTTAGTTTCACTTATTCTCAACTTATTTGAAGCTTTTCCGATACCTACGTTATAATCAATTTTAATAGATTTGGTTAGTTTGGGTTAGTCGACGAATCAACTTTGGGTTAGTTTCACTTAGTCTCAACTTATTTTACTTATTTGAGCCGGTTCCGATACGCTATAAACAATTTTAATAGATTTGGTTAGTTTGGGTTAGTCGTCCAATCAACGATATGAAAATTTCGTAACGCGAGACGAAAACATAAACCATGTCGTGATGAGACCTTGAAAAATCACTCTCATGAAGAAGCATTCACTGCAAAAAGATTAGAATGCGACAAATCAGTAAACTCTGAGTTAAACCGTTAAATCCTAAAAGACAACTACTATTCATAATACATTTCTAATAAAGTAAATAATAAACATGTAATTAATTACTAATTTTATCGGTGTATAGCATTTCTATTCCCTTCGTACATTTCTCTCAGTGTATTAAACCGGTCATCTGTCATATATGACAAATTGAACATGACTCTCCAACTTCAAAGGTGCCGACGGCTTTTGTCGCTTCTCTGCGGTTGTTATTCTTGGCTTTCACGGCAGATGTTCCCAGGATTTGGCCCGCATAATCCCGCCCCTGGCAACTCCTGTCAGACAGTCCCGACAGCCGGCAGGAGCGCACCAGTTCGTCGTACAACTAGAAACACCTAGAACATCGCTTTACCAGAACTCCTTTGTCTGGCGCACTGCATCACTGTGGAACTCACTTCCAGGATATCTGTTTCCCACGAATTACAACCTACAAATATTCAAGAACCGTGTCAATCAACATCTTCGCACACACACCGCTCGTCGAGCGCCATAGGGTCTCCCTTTAGTGTGTGTGCCACTGCCATAAAAAAAAGGCATCTCATATTTTTAGAAGAGACTTTTAAACCTCTATTTATCCAGGGTTTTCTATTTTTTGATCTTATATATACAATGGGCAAAGTACTGTTGAATATTTCAATTAATTTGTGGTAAAAAGTCAATAAAGAATTATTATTTATGGATGGTTCTTCCCAATTCGTTACTAGACAGGCCTGTTTAAATGCCCTAAAGTTTTTCTTTGAATAAATACGACCCCGTCTTTTTACGGATTTAGTTTTCTTTTTTGGAAGATCAACGCAAAATACACACTCATGATCCGACAAACCAGGATTCAACACTGAGCAGGATACGCCATCATTAAAATTGGAACACACATAATCCAGGATAGAGGCGGTGTTTTGTGTGACCCGTGTAAAATTATTCGCATGCATTTTGAGACCATTAGTAGACAACAGATGCTTAATTGATTTAACTGTATTATTATTTTTCTGTGAATAATTGATATTAAAATCTCTCCCAATAATTATTGATGATCGGGGTGAAACACTACTTAACAGCAAATCCAAATCTCCCTACATGAATTTGGTGAACGATAAATGCATACAATAAACAAATTTAAAATATCAGAATATATAACTGAACATTCAAAACAAAGCTCTTCACAGAGATCAACAACAGTATTTACCTCCTTAAAATTAAATTTTTTGAGTACATTATCATGGACAATGATAATGGTACCACCATGTATAGATCGGTTTCTACAGTATTTGGCCACAACACTATAACTAGGAATATGAACTGGTTCATTTGCTCTTAACCAATGTTCAGTTAATAGTAAAATAGATGGATAGTCAATATGATCGAAAAATAACTCTAGTTCGTTAATTTTAGCTCTTGTCGATTGCATATTTATTAAGAGTGTACTTAGTTTGTGGTAGTGAGTCCTAAAAAAGAATTATCACAACTGGAGATATTGATTGTGGGAATAGATGAGTTATTATGATTCTCTATAGCCACCTCCCCGGTTAACTCCTCAAGCTCTTCTTGTAAAGTTTTTTCCTCATTAGTTGGCAGGGATGTGCATGAAATGTGGATTAAGTTGGATATTTTACATTTTGAGACATTTATTAAACTAGATAAGGCTTGAGAAATTTCAAGATTGTTTAATTTGGTGCCCGAGTTATCACAAATATCCATGAATGACACGTGATTTTTAACAAAGTGGTTCACACAATCTATAAATCTTCTAAACTTGTAATTAAATAAATGAACCTTATGTGAAAACGTATTATTTAAAATAGGACTTGACAGGAATATTATATTAGTGTGTAAACAAGATTTAATACTGCTGTTGATATACCTAACTCTAGGAAATGTACCATTACACAGATCAATAGAACCACAGCCTATAATAACATAGTCATTCTCTGTTAATTCCGTCACTAAGGGTCCAAGGTTCTCCAACACCTGCATGTAGGATGCATTAGGTTTTGTGATTGTTTGTACTGCCATATTTCCTTCAAGGCATCTATGCAGTTGTTTGTCCAGATTTTTTACGGTTTGATCACCCAGGATGTGTAGTTTTCTGGACTGGGCCTTCTTTTCAGAAGAATAGTTTGGTGATGGTGTGGTCATGACTTGAACTTCTGGTGGGGATGGTGCACAATGTGGTCTTATAGAGGTGAGCTCATTCAATTGAGATTTTAAACGGCATATTTCATTAGAATATGAATGATTATCTAGCTCTAGGAGCCTCATAGATTTAATCATATTTCTGTTTATTTCATTGAGATCCTCCAAATCTTTCTCAAATTTTGCTTGTTTTTCTTTATAAGATTGTAGGGTGCCATTTATAGTCACTTTTTCTTCATTCAGGTCTGTTATTGTTGTACGAAGTGAGATAACTTCCTCTTGTTTGGTTTTTAATGCCATTTGTAATTGTTTCTCCAAATCAAGTGCGTCCTCTTCGAACTCCTGTGTTTTACGCCTTTCCCTTTTTGATGAAACTTGCAGTTGGTTAAAGTCTCTTGTTAATTTATTAACCTTTCCTTGCAATTCCTGTATGATTTCATCTTTTTCTGCACATAAAATTTCTAGCTGGTTAGTTTTTTCATTGAGCTGGACCTTTAGTAAATGGTTCTCTTTTTCATATTTCTCAACTTCATCGGAGAGAGGATTAGGCCTTTGATCATTCTCATAAGCTGTCTTGCAATTAATTGAGCAGAATATTTTTTGGTTACTCAACTTAACATGATTCTTGAAGTCTCTTGCCAAACAACTTGGATGAAATAAGTGTGAGCAAGTCACACAGCATAAGTACACATAGGTTTTATTTGCACAACACCTGAAGTTGAATTTTGGGCTCATTTTGACACAGACTACTTGTTTATGTTACCACTAGGTGAAATGGATTTTATATTCAGCGAATTTGAATATATAAAAGAATATAAGAATAAACTAAAGGTTACCTGAACTAATGAGAAAAAGTTAAAAGGTTAATCTTTGTTCGAAAACAAAGCTAAAGAAAACTAATAATTAGAGTTCGTGAGTTAGTTACACACAATGGTCGCAAAATTTAAATAGGAAGGGGAAAAAAGAAATCGCTCACTTGGCCGATGAGTTGCTCCTCAGGCAGCCTACATAAAAGAACTGCTCTCGGTAGAATGAAGACTTCCTTGACAGGCGAGGGACTGCAAGACTCTATAGGTAGTACCGCTAGACAGGCGTAGCCAAGGAAAACCTTGTCGCTAGCGATGCTCGTCGATAGCAAGGAACCCGACAGTAGCAATGGATCCGACGCGGTAGGAATGGACCTAGCGGTAGGAATAGATGCAACGGGAGGACCCTTTGAAACAACACATATTCAAGGGTCTTCCAGACGTAACTCTTAATTGACGAGCATTATAACTCGATAATCAAAATCAACCATCAAGGAAAAAGAGAAATCAGAATAAAAAAAAACAATAATTTACCTGTGTAGGGGTAGCCAGTTTCTTATCGCTAGATGGCTTTCAGTTGGGCAAGTGGGCCTATGTAAGACATTAAAAAGAGAATTAACAATCCGCCCACGTGCGTCACACGGTAGATTTGCGTGCTTTCATTGTAAAAAACTTTCCGATAACCTAGTGAAATGTGCAAAGTGCGTGGAACTGTTTCACCCTTCCTGCCTAAAGCAAGCTGCAGCTAAAAAACGGCAGTTTGTGTTCATCTAGCTGCAGACCCGCCGGCAGCCATGTTTTCCATGTACCGTCGGTTGCTAATGCCGATGCCGATGCCAAAGACGTTGAAATCTCTAAATTAAAGAGTCAAATCAAGGAATTAGAGCAAAAGTATACTTCATTGGAAAAATCAAATGGATGGCTACAAGAAAAAGTTAACTTTCTTCTATTACACATGGAAAAAGTTGTTGAAAAAAAAGATAAACAACGTTGGCCTGATTCCCGCCCTTTCCCTCCTCTGTCATACGCTCAACCACCAATGACGCATGTGCCGCAGAATCTGCCTTCTGACGACACCAGAAAATCGGTGTTGCCGGTTGTTCAAAACCTTAGTCCTAAACATGCCCTACCAGATGACCTGGTTAAACAAACGGAAAACGCCGCAACCGGTCCAAACCTGCAAAAGAAGCAAGATGTGAAACGGCCTCTACCAAATGACAGTAATGTCAACGTCAACAACGTCATTGTCATTCCGAATGACGCGACAGAAAACGATGTTTTCCCGCCATCATCCACCGAATTTTTGGAAACCAACGCCCAAAAGGGGGAAAAATAGACCTTGGTGAAAAAAAGGCAAGGAAAACAGGAATAGACCCATACCCAGCAAAGGTACCAGACAAAATGTCACCTAATTATCTGTGACAAACCCCACCCAATTATCATGGATTTTTTTCTCTGGTTTCCACCCCCGAACGACTGAAGAAAATATAAAGGATTTTTTTAAAGGAAATGGATTTGAGGGCTGTTCTTGCTATAAGATGCGGACTAGGAAAGACAGGTACAAAAGCTCATTAGATTGTCTGCACCCGCTAATATAAAAAAATGAGGTAATGGATGTTGATTTGTGGCCAGAAGGAGTGGTAATTAACCATTTTCTAAACCTCCAGAGACGCCAGCCTTTCAACAAGCGCGTGACCGCAGCCAATCCTCCTGTAGAACCCATCAACCTTTGATACAGGTATTCCATACAAACATTAGATCTCTGAGGAATAAGTCTGATGAGCTGGAGGCTGTTCTAGCTGAAGAAAAACCAGACATAGTCTGTATAACTGAACACTGGATGAACCAGAGCGAAATTAGTTTGCATCAGTTGGGAAACTACTCCTGCAAGGCAGCTTTCTCGAGAGAGCTCTCAACTGGTGGTGGCTCCGCCTTTTTCACTTCAAATTTTTTAAATGTAAAGTCCATTGATTGTAATTTTAACGTTGAAAAAGTCTTGAAGTTTGTTGTGTTTATATTGAAAATTTTAATTTGTACGTTTTAGCTGTTTATAGACCTCCCTTGGGCTGTTTCGACACCTTTTTGACCAAACCTCATATCTTAATAAACCTGAGTAAGAAAAAGCAAGTAGCATTGGCTGGGGACTTCAATGTGCACTTCAACACACCCCAAAGAGAGGCAGTTTTACTCTGTGACCTGTTGCAGAGTTTTGGTTTTGAACATGAATTCAGGGAACCGACTAGAGGTAACACATGTCTTGACAATATTTTCTTGAATTTTTTACCTGATTTTTCGACTGCCCAGCAATTAGAATTTGATCTTTCTGATCACAAATCCCAGCTCTTGTCTTTTGAATTAAATTTAGGCAACAACCTTAAAATGCATGAAGTCAGACAGTTCCGTCCCCTTACACAGGCTGGATTAATTAATTTTTACAACTGCATAGAAAAAAGCTCCTTCGATTTTATTAACAATAAATCCTTAAATGTAACCTGCAGGATGGAAAAGTTTCTGTCTGTGCTGGAGAAATCTTATATTGACTCTTGTCCACTCAAAACTTCAAAGTCCAACCCGTTGAACCTGGAAATTGCCCCTGGTTTGATAATAACCTTAAACTCATGAGAGAGCATTTAAGACTGCTTGGGGAAGTAAGCGGGCAATATAAACGCCCTGCAGACATTCTCGAGTATAATTCTTTTAAAAAAGTTTATAGGAATTCTTTAAAAATAGCAAAGAGAACTTATTATGATAACATAATCACAACATCCAAAAACCCTATTAAAGCAATGTGGAAAGTAATAAATAAAACAAAATGCAGTTTCTAAAAATCAGGGCGAGTGTCAAATTTTACCTACTTCTTTTAATTAATATTTTTCTAGTATAGCACGGAACCTTATAAATAATATAGAACCAAATGATTTCAATCCTCTAGAAATCCTTGCACGTTCTCAACTACCACCTGACAGATTTGATTTTCCCCAGTATCCTTTAATGATGTGAGAGATGTCATGGATTCTTTGAAGAACAAGGCAAGCTGTGATATTTTTGGCCTTAGCATTAAATTTATTAGAACTATTAAAAACCTTATTATTATACCTTTGACCAAACTTATTAACAGTTGTTTTGCTGAAAATACTTTTCCTGATATATTAAAAAAAAGGTCTTGTTATCCCAATCTTTAAAAAAGGTGACAGAGCAGATACCTCAAATTATAGACCCATCTCATTACTTCCTTCAATTTCCAAAATAATCGAAAAATGTATGGCCATTAAAATTGTTGATTTCTTTGAGCTTTGTGGTTGTTTTGCAGATAGCCAGTTTGGTTTTCGCTCGGGCAGGAGCACGACACTGGGTAAGATTATTACGTTACCTGCTGCTTTTATCTTGGAGAGTGTCTTATTTATTAAAAGACACGAAGAACAGTTCACCCTCCAAGGTAACCTTCATACATATCCAACAAGGGGCGGGGACAACATTAGGCCGATTTTCTGTCGACTTAAAAAGAGTCAAAACAGACCCGAATTTATGTCTGTTAAATTGTTTAATATTTTGTGTTTATATACTTACTATTTTTTCTCTTATTATTGACGTGTGTACATAATTCATATATATTTTGACGTGAATAAACAATTTTGAATGCATGGCACGACAAATCGCATGTTCCTCTTAATAATTCATCCAAGGAAATTAGACGATGGAAACCTGGGATTTCGATGTATAGGTATCCGCCAAAAAAAAAACTACCCAGAGTAGCCAAAAGGGCATTGTCATTCTGATAGAATTTCCCAATTATTCCGAGGCAATTAATTAAATACGCGCGGTGCCTAACAATGAAAACCATAGACCTTACTTTCGGGGTGCTCACGCGCCAAATTCAATTTGTTTTGAAATCGAAATCTGTTTGGCAACGCAAATTGTATTTTAATTGTCTCGATCTAGAGACCGTCGAAGCCAACCAGAATCTTACGAGGGGTTTTCGCTAGTAAATACTGTTACGTTTTTTCCGTGGGTTCTTAACAGAATTACAACTTTGCTAT
>JAEQML010076674.1:0-13243 GCA_016904865.1 Pissodes strobi
CTCTTGTCCTCAGTGCACCCTTTATTTTAGCTGTCAAGTGGACCGATCCTAATTGATAGTAAAATATACTAACTATTTTATGGTGCGAACTAAGAGCGTTGCGAATTCGCCACGTTCTCCGAGATATTTGAGGTTCTCAATCTAAGTACGACATGGTAAGGAATAAGGATAAGCCAGAGTGGTATGCAATCCGAGTGTGGCATAAGCCATTATTGCTGAATCGTAGATGCGTCTAGGCACTAGGCAACTGAAGCGGTGTTTGATCCAGAGAAGTATTCCCGCCATAGGATGTCGAAGCGGTGTCGGACCTAGTGCGGCGTAAGCCATTGGTGCCAGGGGTGTGATCCCAGGTACGTTCCAGTCAGAAGAAGCCGAAGCCGTGTTTGAGCTGAGAGAAGTATAGTTTGGGTTAGATTCGAAAGAAGCATGCATTTATTGGATGTCGGAATTGTGATCCTAGGTGCGTCCCAGCCAGAGGGTGCTGAAGCGGTCTATGAGCTGAAGAGAGTAAAGTACATCGATACCCGATGTGTAATCCCAAAGGCACGGCTATAAGAGGCCACGGATGATAATTGCGATGTATGTTGCTGAAAGCCCGTGGCACTCCAGTACTAGCAACACAGAAGGCAGCAGAAACTCGAAAAGCAGTAAATTGCACCCCCTAGAAGAAATTGTGCAGAAGAAATCGAATAAAGGCTCGCACGTCTCCAAGAGACAGCGGCATGAGAAGCAGATATTCTCCAGTGAAGAGCCGAGTGGAAGGAAGACGCGCAATTGGATGTAATAGAATTTCTCAGGTGTGCTGACCCTGAAAACAAGTATGATAAACGTAGGCATCTAATCAAAACTGAGCCACCCCAATAACAGGATGGCACAGGGGTAGACGATTAGCAGATCTCCCCTGTGAACCAGCCAACTTTTAGAGCTAAGCCGGCGAAGGAGGACACTTTGTAATTGCGTCCTAATATGTACGAGAAATAGCTTTAAAAAAGCGCAATCCTATCCGTTGGTCAGGACAAAAAGAATGAGTTCTAGCAGTTAAACTGCATTTTTTATATTTTAAAGGCTACTTAGATTAAAAGATATAAACTGCAGAACGTCTACTTTAAAGGAAAGATTCAGTAACTTTAGAGTTTATTTTTGTTACGATTTTAATATCCAGACTTCTGAATCAAATTAATTTAGTTTCGAGAAACTGAATTGATTTAAATCAGGCAACAAGTTTTAGTCCACGTACTTCAACATATATCCGTTTTTGGATTTAGTGAACCATAATCGTGAAAATAATAAGCCAATAAGTTAACTTTTTGAAGTTATTTAAAAAAAAATAAGTACTAGAGCAATGAAGCAGGCTTCCTGAAACAGTTGCCTCTTTAGAAGGATTATTTAGTAAACATGTAATATAATAGTATGTTAAGGAATAAGTGAAAATGCCTAATTGAGTTACAGACATGCACAAAACATGTCTGAAATATGACATACCCAAGGGCATACCTAATAAATGAAAGATCAAACTCTTTTAATAACTCTAAAGCTCCATCAAAGCTATCTAAAGAAAGTTGGAATAAAATATCTTGCAGTTTTGTATACTTGTTGGTCCTTTCATTTCCTTATAAGTTTAAATACAGCTATGGAGGTGATTAAATACACCACTCAAAGATTTAAATGTATCAAATATTTCAATAAAAACTAGTACCTTTTATATTAATAAGTACTAACCAAAAATTGATATACCTATGTCCAGATTTTTTACAAAATGAAGGGACTTTCATCCGTATTTTAATCAACATTAAACTGACGTTTGTTAAATAGGGCGAATTTAAAAAAATACCAAACAAAACCATCTACAATTAATAACACTCTTCAATTAAAATAATTAGCAATATATTCTTCATTATTTTTTCTTGCTCTAAATAGCTATTTCCTATTTAAGTCCAGCCCTATTTAAATAAAATCACAAAATACCTATAACTTACCTCATGCTGAGCCACGTCCCAAGTCCTCCTAATGTCACTATTAGTATAGTATTTGTACATGGTCGAGTTTAATTTATTTTCAAGCATAACTTCAACTTCATTGCGGTTAATATATCCAACAACACCAGCAGCAATTTCAGCGATCAATATGATTCCCAGGAGGACAGAGAACTAAGAAAAATAGATATCCAATTTTCAAATTAAAATGTCAATCTATAATAATTTAATGATTTCTAATTTTATTGCGAAGAGCTGCCTACTAGTACTGACAAGGGTGACAAACTTGAAGTAAATTGAGAGGTAAACTTTATAATGGTTTGCGTTAGTTCCTCAAGTGATACTGCATATACTTCCAATATTTGTGCTGATAAAACATAATGTGCTATTGACCCTACCAAAGTAATTAAAAATCAGTTTTGGTACCTATACTTATTAGTACTGTTATTAATTTATGTTGTTAAGCCACAGACAACCATTTTTTAAAACCTTCTTCTCAACAAGTGATAAATGAGATATACACCTGGAGTGTTATCTGATACTTGAACCAGTACTATAATATACGATTTAAAAGTGACAAATTGAAACAATTGTTGGCTAGTAGAACAGAAAAACATAGCTTTTCTTCTTATCGCTAATTAAATTTTACAAAGTAAACCTTTCAAAGAGAAGCTACCTAAAAACAACAGACTTTTAAAATTTCCATAATTTCTTACCGTTATGATCATACAATGGTTCTCTTTGACGGCGCCACAGCATCCAAAGAATGAGATCAGGAAGATTATTACTCCAACAACGATCAAAATAATCGGTGCAGCCTGATAGCTTGGATAAACAAAGTTTGAATACTGAGAGTAAATGTGAAGATGTGCAATTACTCCAACAACCAGTATTGCTAAACCTGAAATCTAAAAATAACAAGGGCTGAACCTATTCTTAAATTCAGTAATTAAGCACTATATTATTTATTTTTAAAACCTTTCTATATTTGGCAGTAGTTGTATTACATCTCTTTATAAATCCAGAACCTGAGAGAGTATTAAGAACTTGCTCTCACTGAAGAATTTCTATGTTATGAGCAGTATATTGTCCAGAACAGAGAGTCAAGTTGACAGAAATTACATTGGTGTCTAAAAATCATCTAGGCAATGATTGAATTGCTGATTGGTAAGATCAGAGCTCTTGGATTTCATGACCAAGTGCTGGAGTGTGGCGTGACCTATAGGTATCACCTGTTTGGCCAAATCTAGTATGGAATATTTAATTGGCACATCTAATAATGAAAACATAAGCAGGTCCATAGTTCACAATATGAGCCTGCTTATGTTCTTGTTATTTATTAAAGCTCTACTAAATTGTTTCTTCCGGGATTGTGCTACAGGCTTCAGACCAATTTTATTAAATCCAATTTAAAATTAAAAAAAAAAATCACACGGTATCAGAATTAAATCTTATAATACAGAAATATGCAAGCCAGTGAACTGCATATATCTTGGGTAAAGAATCTTTTATTTTATATTGTTACAAGTTACAATATTCACAAGTTATTGATCGAAATTCTCACACCAGCCTATGTAAATATATCAAATACGAATATTTATTTACTTTTATTTATTTATTAACGGAAACTCCATTTTTGCAGTTCCTACAGCAATAATAAAATAAACATAACAATATGGCAGTAACAACATCACATCATACAAATAACTCTATTCTGGTTTCATAATCCTAGAAAGTTGTTTCTGATAAAATTTTAAATTTAAATGGATTGAGATCCCGTTCATAGTACAATCTACATATAAGGGTGAAAGGGTTGAGCATGACATAATTTGTGTTGGTGGGAATACAAAAAAGAACATTATCTCTAATTCAACATAGCAAATGTTCACAGTTAATACTTCCCATTAACAATTCATAGAAAAAGCAAATGGAAGACTGCACTCTCCTGGAAGCCCATAATTAATATAACATGGGTTATGAGCAGCGGTATGAAAAACAATATTAACATTTCTGGCAGCAACACACAAGAACCTCCCCTGAATACCCTCCAGAGTGGCTATATGCACCTGATGATATGAAGACTACACGACAGATGCATATCCCAACAGAAATCTGGCCAGGAAGCAATACAATAAGAGCATGCATATACAAGACCATGCTGTTTCATGTCACAAGATCAAGTATACATGTAGCGATATTAACCATCATATTGTCATGCTCTTGCGTGAAAAAGATATAGAGAGAAACTTATCAATGTTCTGGCATCAGCCGCCGAGTCTATCCAAATCACCTTGCATCAACATGCAATCTGACGATTCTGAAACACTTTTATATTGTTAGTGAATAATAAAAATTCCAAATTGACCATCGCAATACCAATACCATTAGAATTAAATGAAATTGGCCCCAAACAAAAATGAGGCAAATATTACAATATGGCACTGCATTGGATCCCACAGATAAAAATTATAATAATAATAAAAATATTCCTTTTTTGCCAGCAACATCCTACAAAATGACAAAGCAATGTTACCAAATGGGCATCTTTTAGTACCCTACATATGTTAACCTTGTATTACTTAAGATAAATTATACAAAATAAGTAAAGTTAATATAACAATAGAACATAGAAAATTGTATAATGGTACAGAACAATAAATTACCTATTGACATTATGATGCACTTAGAATTAAAAGCAATAGCAAATGTAGATGTAAGTATGCAAAGACATGCGGTGCTATAAGTCAAATCTGAATGAATAAAATGTTTTCTGTTTTAAGTAATTTTTGGTATGTCTTTTGACCTCCTGCAACTCGCCAGGAAGCATATTGAAAGCCTTAATAGCTCGATACACTGGCCCTCTCTCAAAGAAAGTAGACTCCTACATTAAGTGTATATAGATGAATGTAGAACTTAAACAATTTCAATATTTACCACATAGTTCACATAGTATTTTATTTTTACAAGCAGATGTAGATGTAAGTATGCAAAAACATGCGGTGCTATTAAGTCAAATCTGAATGAATAAAATGTTTTCTGTTTTAAGTAATTTTTGGTATGTCTTTTGAATAAGGGAATGCTTTGGACCTCCTGCAACTCGCCAGGAAGCATATTGAAAGCCTTAATAGCTCGATACAATGGCCCTCTCTCAAAGAAAGTAGACTCCTACATTAAGTGTATGTATATAGATGAATGTGGAACTTAAACAATTTCAATATTTACCAGATAGTTCACATAGTATTTTATTTTTACAAGCAGATTTGTTCTGTATTGGAATTCTGCTTACGTTCAGTTCAATTATCTTTTATAAATTTGTTAACACTTTTCACATATAGTATTCCAAACATAGAGAGGACCAACTTAAAACATGTATTTTTTTTTCTACTTGTGTGCATAAAATACTCACTTTACGCACTCTGTAAGATTCGTAAAATAGACCTTTTGAATGTGCAGTGCGTAAAATAAGTTATTTTATGCACTAGTCCATATAGTAAATCTGACATATTTTTTGACATTTAGGGCAAATAATATATTTTTTATTACGCATGCATCATAATCAACGATTATCGCACTCTGCAGCGTGCTTAAAATGATGTGTATGATGCGCGGACTATTTTAAAGGTTGCTATAGAAAAATTTGATCATGTCAAATGTGACAGATTAATATATTCGTCAATATATCCCTTAAGTTTAATATTTAAAACATTTTTGAGATTATGATGCATTCGTAATAAAAAATAGCGTATGATATACGTGTATAAGAGGCCTTTAAAGCCCTTGCGACTTACAAAACACTCCGCTGCGCGTCGGCGTCGTGTTTTGAAATATGTCGCGCGTGCTTTAAAGGCCCTCTTATACACTTATATCATAATATACTATTTTATTACGCATGCATCATAATCAACGATTATCGCACGCTGCAGCGTGCTTAAAATTATGTTTATAATGCGCCTACTTTTTTAAAGGTTGCTATAGAAACATTTGATCATGTCAAATGTGACAGATTAATATATTCGTCAATATAACCCTTAACTTTAATATTTAAAACATTTTTGAGATGATGATGCATTCGCAATAAAAGCGTAGCGTATGATATACGTGTATAAGAAGCCTTTAAAGCCCTTGCGGCTTACAAAACACTCCGCTGCGCGTCGTGTTTTGAAATATGTCGCGCGTGCTTTAAAGGCCCTCTTATAGGGCATATCTAGCAGCACTGATGAGTGTCATAGTGTTGACGTGTTGAATTCAGTTTTATCAAGGGGTTCACGGTCAGGCATCACAGAGTCTGATTCATCTTTTTTGGATCAGGTTCAGTCTGTGATGGTCTTACCATAGTGCTGCTGAATATCCAGTCTTTTAGATCTAAGGGCGATGAATTGTTGTTGTTTTTGGAATCTTTACAGTTTCCTTGTGCTGTTGTTTTGGTTGAGCACTGGTTAAAGCGTACTGAACATGTTGTTAGTTTTAATTATATACTTGTATCTAAATACTCGCGTGAGCAACACACTCATGGAGGTACTTTGATTATGGTGCGAAAAGATTTTTTATGTAATTTTGGGTTTGTGTCCGTTGATAGATTTGACCACCTCTTGGAGGAAAAAGTGTTTGAATTTTCTGTCGTTTTCTGTAGTAAACTTAATATTTATATTCTTGGAATTTACAGGTCACCTTCAGGTAGTGTAGAGTCATTTCTTCAGAAACTTGAGATATTATTGAATGAAATTTCTGTTAAGGCCTCGCTAGTGTTGACTGGAGACCTAAATATAAACTTCCTGGACAAATGTAACAGGAATAATCAGTTACTAAGTAGTATGCTGCGCTCGTTTAACCTGACAATGCATGTCGATCAGCCAACTCGGTTTTCGGCGCTTTCGTCCTCTATTTTAGACTATGTGTGCACTAATTTCAGTAAGGATGAAGTTAAATGTACAACTGTTAATGCCGGGTTGTCTGATCATGAGGCTGTATCATGTTCCTTATTGATTGGCTCTGGTACTGGAGCGGGTAACACAAGGCATGGTAGACTTTTCACCAAAAAGAACTTTAAAAGATTTACATTGTTTTGCGGTCAGGCAGACTGGGATAGTGTTTTAGCTACAGAGAATCCCCTGGAAGAGTTCCATTCCGTCATTCAGGGCAAATTTAACATGGCCTTTCCGCTTGTAAAAATAAAGAAGAGAAAAAGGAGACCATGGTATACAAAGGCTTTGCGTGTTTCGGGAAAAAATATGCGTTGTCTTCACTATATAAGAAAGTTTGCAATAGGTAATGCTAATTTTGTCAGCTATTTTAATAAATACCGCAGCATTTACAGGAACACCATAAGGTTTGCCAAGAAGTCATATTTTCAGACTAGAATTTTGAAATCCTCCAATAAGTCAAAAGAATCCTGGAGAAATGTCAATCACCTACGAAGGAAAAATAAAACTACTCCCATTTCTAGCTCTTTAAATGCTAACGATCTCAATTCATTTTACTGTTCCATAGCCGCAAAATTATCGCAAGACATTTCTCAAAAGAACGATCCTAGGAACTATTTAAATCACATTTCAGTGGCTGAAACATTCTTTTTTACCCCTACCACTGCCCTTGAGATTCATGACACCTTTTCTAATATAAAGAGTAAGAATTCTTCTGGTTGGGACAGGATGTCCTTGAGGGTGTTTCTGGCTTTACCATTTGAGGTGCTGCAGGTTCTGGCTGAGGCCATAAATGCCTCCTTTTTTTCTGGCAGATTTCCGGCCTGTCTGAAGAAGGCTGTGATTGTACCTATTCATAAGGGTGGGGACCATGACAGTCCCTCAAACTTTCGTCCCATTGCACTGTTGCCTACCATGGCTAAAGTGGTCGAGAAGCTGGTTAAGGTGAGGATGGATTCTTTCATGAAGAGACATGGCCTTATGAGCACGCAACAGTTTGGCTTCCAAGAGCTGATGGGTACGAGCGATGCTATTTTCGACTTTCTCGAACATCTGTACATCCGGCTGAATTCTGGAGAGGTTGCTGCGGCAGTATTCTGTGATCTGTCCAAGGCATTTGATTGCGTGGATCACGGAATACTGTTGTTGAAACTAGAGATGTATGGATTTAGGGGCATGGCGTTGGAGTGGTTTCGATCGTATTTGTCTGAGCGTGTTCAGACGGTCGTGTTTGCTGGGGGCAGCTCGGATGAACTGAGTGTGAGGGCCGGCGTTCCCCAGGGCTCTGTCTTGGGGCCACTTCTGTTCCTGATTTATGTGAATGACCTTTCGCACCTTTCGATAGCGGGAAAATTCACCATGTTCGCCGATGATACCACCATACTCTGGCATGATTCGGATGTCCATCATCTCAGATCCAGTGTAAGGACAGATTTGGTGAAGATAAAGCGGTGGTGTGATGCAAACTCTTTATCATTTAATGTTTCCAAAACCAACATTTTAAATTTTAAGTGTGCTGTGGAGGATATTTATCTGGAGGGTCAACTGATTCCAACACCCAACATGAACAAATTTCTGGGCTTATCAATAGATAACTCTTTGAAGTTTGAAGATCATATATTGAATGTTTCCAATAAGATCTCTTCTGGTTGTTATGCCCTCAGGGTAATCTCTAACAGTTTGGACTTCTCCATCGCTAGAAATTCTTATTTTGCTTTGGTCGAATCCCACCTTCGATATGGTATTTGTTTTTGGGGTTCATGTGCTCACTACTTGTTCAACTCTGTGTTTGTCTTGCAAAAGAGGGCAATCAGATATATGTGTGGTGCAAAGGTTCGCGATTCATGTCGTCCATTATTTGTAAGACATGGCATTTTGACTCTGTGTTGTATATTTGTTTTGGAGACGGTTTGTCTTATTTTTAAGAAATACAAGAGTGAGCTATCGATAGGTGGGCAATATAATATGCGTCACACTCACACCCTTGGGTTACCCATTCCACGTTCAGAGCTAGTTAGAAGCTCCATAATTTATGGAGGCAAGAAGATCTTTAATCATCTCCCCTTGCGGTTGAGAAGGCAACCATGCGTTGAGCGGCTCCGAAAACAAACAAAACAAGTGTTATCGGAGAAGGCTTACTACAACCTAAATGAATTTTTTAGTGATAGGATTGATTGAAAAATGTTTGTGAAGATTGTTCTACTTTTTATATCGTCTTTTTTCTCTTTATTACTCTATGGACTGGTGTGTTTTTAGTATGTACTTAGGAATAAGTTTTATTGTAACTATCGACCTTTTAGATATTAGATATTGAGTAGGTATGGCTTTGTCAACAACTTTGTAAGTTACGGCAATAAAGCTATTTTTTGACTTTGACTTTATACACTTATATCATAATATACTATTTTTTTACGCATGCATCATAATCAACGATTATCGCACGGTTAAAATGATGTTTATGATGCGCGTACTTTTTTACAGGTTGCTATAGAAAAAATTGATCATGTCAAATGTGACAAATTAATATATTCGTCAATATATCCCTTAAGTTTAATATTTAAAACATTTTTGAGATTATGATGCATTCGTAATAAAAAAATAGCATATGATATACGTGTATAAGAGGCATTTAAAGCCCTTGCGACTTACAAAACACTACGCTGTGCGTCGTGTTTTGAAATATGTCGCGCGTGCTTTAAATAGATAGATAGATAGATAATTTATTGGTGTCAATAACTTTACAGTCTTACACAAGTCATAAAATTAAGAATAATGAAGTACATGAGTTGTTAAAAATAAGGTTCAATCACTAAGAAACAGAAAACAAAATAACAATAGAAACAATACAAACCTACTACCCACAAGTCAACATAATTTAAAATGACAGACAGACAGAACCGTATAAATATAGACAAATATGCTATTAAGTATAGATTTAGGATATCATAACATGGGCATAGGCTGGTTAAGGATACAATAATAATAAAATAAAATGCACCTACACTACAATAAATTTTACTAGAGCAAGTCTTGATCAGGATCTGAGCACATATGTCATATATTCAGAGGCGTGGTTATAAACTCATCAACAGAGTAAAAGTTGTGTTTTAAGAGAGTATCTCTGATCAGAACTTTAAACTTTTTCAGAGTCAGCTGGCGAGTGGAGCATTGTAATTTATTGTAAAGATTAAGGGGCAGTGAATTATTTTTTGACTTTTGCAGTTTTAGATAAGGGGGCCGTAATTGCTCTGCACCTCTTGTGTTATAAGAATGAAAATCGACATTTTTTTTATATTTATCTTTATTTTTATGAGTTTCAACGAGGCAGTTAAGGATGTAAATACATGGAAGGGTTAAAATTTGTAAATCCATGAAAAACGGCCGACAGTGGTCCCTACAGTGAAGACCCAAAATTATCCTCAAAGCTCTCTTCTGGAGTCGAAAAACTCTTATTGAGTGAGAAGAATTACCCCAAAGAACCACACCATATGAGATGTGTGAATAAAAAAATGCATAGTATGCACTTAAAAGACCGCCCATATCCATAAAGCCTCTAAGCTGTCTCAGAAGAAATAAGCTTGAAGAGAGTCTTTTGCATAAGCTATCTATATGGGCATGCCATGTCAACCCATCATCCACAATCAAACCCAGCAGTTTAACACTTTCTCCACTGCGGACCTGAGGATTACTTGACAGAATCAGCCTCTGGGTTTTGTCCTCATTTAAGGTAAGTTTATTTCCCTCAAACCATATCCTGGCCCTTGACATAACAGAAATCATGCTGGTCTGCAGTTCCTCAACCCTCTCGGAGGATGAAAGCAATGTTGTATCGTCAGCAAATAAAAAACAGGGATTCTGCTCCAGAAACGTACATAGATCATTGATATAAAGTGTAAATAGTATGGGTCCGATGACTGACCCCTGTGGGACTCCAAACTTTACAGGACAAGTGCTAGAGATGTCACCATAGTTGCCAGTGCATTGACGTCTGTTAGTAAGGTAAGATCTAAAGAAAGCCAGGGCAACTCCTCTAAAGCCATAAAATGCTTCCAACTTATTCAGCAGGATCTCTGGGTGGACACAGTCGAAGGCCTTGCTGAGGTCGCATAGAGTCAGACCAGTATGCTTGCCCCCTTCAAGGCCCACGACAATGCTATTAACCATATTGAGAATTGCTTGGGTTGTTGATAGACCAGTTCTAAAACCAAATTGGCCAGGATGCAGGAGGTTATGATGATCTAAGTAGTTAGTCAGTCTAGTCTTAATCAATTTCTCAAACACCTTTCCAAAAATGGGTATAATGGATATGGGTCGGTAGTTTGATGGGTCCTCCCTCTCGCCCCTTTTGAAGATCGGTATAACCCTGCTAACTTTGAAATTTTCTGGAAAAAGCCCTTGCTCAAAACATAGATTGAAAATTAAGGTCATTGGAATAGCCAGAATGTCCTTGGTATGTTTTATAATAGCACTATTTAATTGGTAAACGTCAACAGCCCTAGAATGTTTTAAACTATTTATTGCTTCAATGACCTCACTAGGAGTAACGGGGCTAAGAAAAAAAGAATTGGCACATGAGGGCATTGAAAGCATTGAAAGTGCAGTCAAATTGACACTGGAATCAGGAATCCTTTTAATGAGCTTTTCGGCAACGGTCACAAAATAGTCGTTAAAAGTCTGAGGATCAATACAAGTTGAACCACCGCTGTTACAACCATTGTTAGACTCGTAGTTGATCAATTTCCAGCTATCTTTTACCTTGTTTGTTGAGTCAGAGATAAAACCCTGATAGGCAGTTCTTTTGGTTTCCTCAAGGCACTTTTTGTATAATTTTCTAAAGTGCCGATAGGCTCTCATGGACTCTTCATTACCAAAGAAGTCGGCTATTGATTTGAGAGCTTGTAGCTTATTTCTCATGTCATGCAGTTCCTGGTTAAACCAGTTGACAGGAGCAATTTGCTGGGAGTTGGGCACCCTTTTCAAGGGAGCGTGTTCACACACTATGTTGCTGTAAGTATTGATCAGAAAATCAGGCATTCTTGAGGCCGATTCTAACTCATAAAACTCAGACCAATCCAAACTCTGTAGCGCAGTACTCATTCTAAGCAAGCCCACCTCAGAGATCGACCTTCTGTATGAATGCCCATGTCGATGGATTGATTGGGAAACCCTAAAGTAAAATGTCAGCCCATAGTGATCTGACAGACACGGATCCAAGATTGATGCAAGAGACATATCACTCGACAAATTGGAAAAGACGTTATCAATGCATGATACAGCCCGACCAAAAACACGGGTTGGCATGCTAATTTTTATTTCAACATTGAAAGAGGTTAGTAAATAGGTAAGCTCCTGCACAAAGGGAGAGGTATCATGTAAGAAGTTGATGTTGAAATCACCGACCACAGTAATATTTTTATATTTAGCTGTTAACTCAATAAGAAGGAGTTCAAACAGCACAAGAAAATCATTCAAATTCCCATTACATGATCTGTAAACTGTGACAACAATAGTGTGTTTCATGATTTCAATGCCACAAAACTCAGCTGTAATCTCTTTGGAAAATTTGCCAAGATCTATGCAGATACAGAGATTCGAAATTTCAGCTTTAACCAGAGTGACCACGCCTCCATGTCTCTGCTCGGATCTACAAAAAGAGGTAATCATTGAATAATTAATTATTTTAACCTTTGCTAATTGTTCAAAAGTTAACCAATGCTCAGCCAAGCAAACAACATCAAAAGTACTTTTGTTTAAGAATAAATTTAGCTCATTCAATTTGTTAGATAGACATTGGATATTAACAAAGAAAATATTTACATCTAAAATCTTGACTGATGGATTGCGAACTAGTATGCTCCTCTGTTGCTTTGTGCCCTCCAAAAATTTCCTCCATTGGGTCGAGAGTTTCCAGGTCTGCGTCCTGTCCTGCTATTAAAATTCTGTCCTCTGCTCGGTGCATAGTGCCTCCAGACCTTAACATACACTCCTTTGGGCCAGTATTCTGCACTGAATATATGATCTAGGTCCCTCTTATACACTTATATCATAAGGCCCTCTTATACACTTATATCATAATATACTATTATGCACCAGTGCGTTAAGTGCGTAAAAATATTTATTGTACACACTAGTGCGTAAAGTAATTTAATAATATTTTTGTTTTTTCATATATTTTTCGGTAGTAAGAAAAATTTTGAATGCTGTTCATGTGTAAAGTACCATTATTTTATTCATTACGGGTTATGCGACAATACTCCCATTCACAAAAAAGGGTCACTTTACACACTTGTTGCATAAATAACTAATACAAAGGTGTTGATGAAAACAAACTGTCTTATGTGGTATGTTTTA